>LBNU01003563.1:0-17645 GCA_014162995.1 Artemisia annua | reverse complement strand
CTTCTAGACAATAATTTGTACGAGATTTGTTTTTTAGACTTGATTAATTAGGAATGGTATTTGTTTTCATTTTGTTTTATTTATTTTGCTGCATAATGCTCTGCACAATGTGTGGTTTGCCATCATCATATACTAACGTATATTGAATGACTCAACATGCCTACTATTTAAGTATACCGAATGACCCAAAATTGTTTTGACTTTTGTAAATCAAAGTTGATAAGGAACCAGAAACCAAGTTTACTTCATATTGATTCTGCAAGTAAAATGAACCTTATTTTGACTATATTGGTCTTCTTATAATAACAAGGACAACCAAAACAACGATGATCCCACTATAGTGCTAAAATCAAACACTTTTTTATTAACATGACGGTCAATACAAACCAGGGATGACCTTAAACCCTGTGATGATACAACCCATAAAGATGTTAAACACCTACATTCCAACCTAAAGTAACTTAATGGCAATGAAAAAAAAGAGCCAACTAAAAATAAGAAACTTGTTGAGCTTCTTAATCCGCTGATCCTATCAACCTCAACTGCTCCTCCAACTCTTCTTCAAGCTCATTCCTCGCCCTCAATAGGCCAGGAATCACATCGACTGCTCGGCAACACATTGGAGGATCCGTCCATCCAATAAACCCACATGAAGGACAACAGTAGAATCGTCGTCATGGGTTCCTGTTTGTCCAGCTTGTTTTGATTGTTGCTTGTTTCCCACAGTCACAAATCAATACCATATTTTTTGCCGGATTTCGAAAAGTGTGAAAGTTTAATGTGCTGCAACGTTCATATTTAACTAGGCCTGGATAGTGTGCCGTTTGTAAAAAAGGCAAACAATCGCTTGCAAATTTAGTCCCTCAAACTACAGTGTCACTAGCTTAGTACCCGCGGGAACCGTGAAATGACGATACTACCCTCGATGACATGACACTTAACGGGAAAACTAACGAAAAAGGCCTCTCAGTGGCGATTTTGCAAAAATGTGGAACGTGGGTGGCTTTTTTGCGCTACTTTTTGTCTCGGTCCCGTTTTTGCGAAAATTTGAAACGTGAGGGACTATTTTTGCAATTTACCCTAAAATTTTGATTTACAAAAGTTGATTACAAATGTAAATGAAAAGATGGTCTTGGCTCCGGGTGAAAGAACAATCATAACATGTGAAGTTACCACTGTACGAATATATTTATGCCACCAAATTATGAGGAGTAAAAATCTATAATTGTAAAATAATGAAGGGTAGTTGAAGAATGTTGGATGGTTAATAAGTTGCAGTCGTGTATAATGGAAGGTGTAACACACGCACCACTGACTCCAAGAATGATAGGACACAATAGCCCGAAAATCGAGAAGTGTAAGGCTAGTAGGTAAGGAAGCAATTTTTTCACCATACACATCAGTGCCACATCAGCTTTTTCTCTCTTCTCACTCCTCATCACCTCACTTCACCATTTAATGGGGAAGGAAACCCATTTTCACCTTATTTTTATTTATTTATTTATTTTGTTATTTTAACTAGTTTTGCTAAGGTCCTATGGGTCAATGACGATTTTAAAACCCCTACTCTCCTAAATATTATTTAACGTTGTGTATTAGTAATATGTTAACGTAAATTCTGAAAAACTTTATGCAATACACATGTTATTTAGCCAATGAGGGATAAAGAGGTATTACTTATACTTTTTTACTTTTACAACATAAATAATTAATATTAATAGAAAACATTTAATACCCACTAGCCTCTTTTGTGACAGGTCTAAAGAACCATCCCCACCGCCATCTTTCCAAATTCCCATGTTCTTCCTTTTCTCCATTTATTCCGATGAAGAAAACCATCATAAAAGAGGACCCTTTATTATCTAATTCTTTGAAATCACCATCGCCATCAGCCAGCTCCTCGGAAGCAACCTTAAACAGAGTTGTGATATTTTTATGTATGTGAAAGAATGAGATATGCGCCTCGCTGACAGGGATGGACTGTCCAGATTGGGTCATCAATCATATTGAATTCCATTTTTGGGGTTGATCAAATTAAACAAGGTTGACTTGAAGGAATTAAGACTGAAAATATGGAAATGAATGTGATGGAAGAGGATAATGGAAGACAAAGTAGAAAAAAATATTGAGATTAAATGAAATGGTGGGGCCCGATTTCCTTGGTATCCGGTTGGTTGTCAGACCACCAAATATGGTTTTGGAATTCGTGAATCGTGCATGAACATGTATGTTGGGCAAGGAATCTCGCGCGTGAAGTGGGGAGGGAAGGTGAAACCTTCATCTCCTTGCCTAATAGCCTAAGAAAAAAAAGTGAGATGATAGTGGAAACCAGCTTTGTTGTAGCGGTGGTAAAGCGCGTGGGAGTAAATTAACGACTAAGGGTGCGTTTGGAATGCACTCATGAATCACAATCGGTATCGGTTTCGGTATAAGATGCGTCTCTCTCCTATGATAGATTAATACTTCCCCTCTTGAACTCCTATTGAGTATGGACAATATCCATATTTCATTCCCATACATTGTGCGCCCCTCATCTTAACTAAACACTTAGAATCATTACCACTATTATTCCCTCATTCCCATAAGAGGATACCAAACGCACCCTAAATGAATGGGATTGGATATTGGAACTAGTACAAGTAACATCTTTCTAGGTAATTTTTAGACTAAAATACACCTTTGGTCCCTAAACTTGCCCAAAAACATCACCAGGCACCCTAACTTTTGGGCAAGTTTAGGGACCAACGGTGTATTTTAGTCTAATTTTTATTATTTTTTTTATTGGAGTATAAAACTGTAAAAAAGAAATAAAAAAATATTAAATTTGATAAGTTAAAATTAGTAAAACATAATACATGTAGAGTAGAAAACTATAAAATAGTTGTCTTGTGCTGTTTATAAAGTGACTAAAACTGCAAAAAAATATAAAACATAAAAGATTAAGTTTAACTCAAAAATAATAAAAAAGAAAAATGATACGGAAAATCTTGTTCTCTTAATAAATAAAGTGGTTATTAAAAAAGTATTAATTGTATTTTAGGGATAGAAATACCAACAATACCGCTCTAAATGAATATCAAACCGTAACTTAATACGAAACAAATATAATTGTTTATTCATAAACAAATACCGATGTGCGTAGCTAGACATCGTAACTAGACAGAAGAAAAACTTTAAAACGTTTAAAGCAACAACCCTAAGAGCGTTGGGTAACATGCCCGCATGTTATCTTATCACTCACTGCCACGTCAGCGCCACATCAGCTTTTACCTTTTAACCTTTCTCATCACTTTCCACCATGGTACCATAACTCACCTTAACTCACATTCACCTCAATTATTTTCAATTTCAACCCCAAACTTTAACGAATAATTCATTTAAAAACTAACATAAACATTTATAAAACACAAATTTCATTAACTAATATACGTAACCACAAATTACATTAACTACGATAATTAAACATAAAACATCTAAATTAAACTACGATAATTAAACATAAAACTACGAATCAAGAAAATGATTCAGTTTAATATTTTTTTATTATTATGTTTTACTAATAGGAGGCACTCGAATCGTCCTCACTCGATGGCACACGGTTTAATACCATTTTCCATCGTCGACGGTTTCTCCGATCCTGTTTAGCTTTTGCTCGCGCCTCACGAGCTCTTGCCTGACGTTCTTCCTCTGCTTGAACCTCTAACAAGACTTGCATATCTTGCTCGAATAGCTCTTCATCAGTCAACCCAAATGCATGGGGTTGGTTTTGTGGTGGATTGTTTACCGGTGGAAACATAACTTCCGGTGGAGTGTTTTACCGGTGGATTGTCATATGGGAATATAGGAAATAGATCTTGTGGTGGATTTTGTGGTGGATTGTCATATGGGAATACGGGAAACAACTCTTCGGGTGGGGTGTTGTAAACTGACTCGTTATCTGGTGAATTGTTGTGAGACATTGTTTTGAGAGAATTGTTTGTGAATTCTGTATGATTTGTGTGTGAATTGTGGGTGTATTGTGAGCATCTGGGAATGGCTATTTATAGGACCATTTTTTGAATTTGAAATTTAAATCTATCCCGCTCTTGAATTCGAATTTGAATTTTAAACGTTTATCCGCCCTTTTGTTTGAATTTGAAATTTAAAGTTTTTTCCACACGTTTTTTTAATTTGAATTTTAAATGTTTATGCACACATGTTTTTGAATTTGAATTTTAAACGTTTAACCGCCTTTTATTTTGAATTTGAATTACACATATCCCGCTTAGTTTTTGAAATTTGAATTTCTAAACACTCCTATATAAAGCATACCATAACATACTATTTTGCACACACTTCACTCTCTAAATAAGTTTACAATGGCTAATCGTTGGTCCGTTGAAGAAGGAAACTTGTTAGCCGACATGTGGCAAATCGTTCACGAATTTCATGGCGAATCCGTTTTTTGGAATGAGGTTACAGAAAGGTTCAACAACCAATCTGACGGTCCTTTTCGTAACAAAAGCCAGATAACGAGTAAGTGGGCAAGAATGAACAATGAATGTCAAAAATTCAATGATATTTACTTGAGCTTGCAGCGTACCGACGAGTTCAATGATCGTCTTCACACTACAATGAACATTTTCAGAGAACGCTTTGGTGGGCAAGGCTTCAAATATCTTAACGTGTGGTTCATTTTGAGAAACAGCCCCATATGGAACAAATATAGGGATTAATGACTTTTGTATTTTCGTATCGTTTGTATTTGTATTTCCGTATCGTTTATGGGTGTACTTCCGTATTGTTTGTGTTTGTATTTGAATTTTAAATACTATCCCGCCCTTTAGGTTGAATTTGAATTTTAAATACTATCCCGCCCTTCAGTTTGAATTTGAATTTTAAATACTATCTCGCGCCTTCAGTTTGAATTTGAATTAGTCATATCATACTAACCATTAATCATCCACTATAAATAAGAAACCATAGTCCAGGTTTGTTCACACACTTCAACCAATATGGCTAATTCATAGTGGAGAGATGAAGAAAAATTGTTGGCTCAAGTTTGGTGTGAAGTTTCTCAAGAAACATTCGGCCAGAGAGATCACACCTTTTGGAATCGGGTTTTAGACAAGCTCAACAATAAGAATCAGGGTGACAATCGTAACAAACATATGCTTGTTGGTAAATGGTTAGCACTTAACTCTGAATGTAAAATATTCAACGCTATTTACAGGGAGGTGTTTATGAACAGGGCGGTAAATGCCAATGATCATCTCGCCACTGCAAAGACAATTTATGAGCAACACCATGGTGGGAGAAGCTTCAGATACGTTCACGTGTGGGAGGTTTTGCAAGTCCAACCCATATGACTAGTTTATGGTTAACGGTCTTGTATAATTTACTATCGTTTTTAATATGATGTAATGTTACTTTAAGTTTGAATTTGAATAAAAGGCTTAACGGCAAATTTCTCAAAAAAAAATCTCTAACGGCTAGTTTACCATATAAATGTCATCTTTACTCAACTTCGTATTGTCACACAATTTATAACTAAATTTCACACAAACAATATGGCTAACGAACCAGCTTAGATGCAAAGAACAATCCTTACCCGATTACGCAATGAACAAGAAAAAGAGCTCAGGCTGATTAACAATTTGTTAGGTGAGATAACTCGTATCATGCTACAGAAGCATGATCGTGCTCCAGAGATCGAAAGGTTGCTTGCGATGCCTCAAGACCATCCAGCTATCACAGTCGGTCTAGAAACTCTGTTAAAAAACGATTAAACAGATCTGCAACTTCATGTCGCCTTGAAGATGGTTAGGGAACAAGTGTTGCAAGTGTGGGAGGAGAAGTCAGATCTCATCGACAATTACCAGTTTATATAAAAGCTTCATGACTATCGTTGGATGATCTATGTATTCGTATTGGTTTGTATTCGATAATGAATTTTAAGTTATGGTTTCATTTTTAAATCATAGGGGGTGTTTTGTAATTTTTTCATTTTGGAATTTGAAACAGTATAAAACATACAAGGGCCAAAAATGTACAATTTTTTTTTTTTTTTTTTTTTTTTTTTTTTTTTTTTTTTAATTTAAATGCAGCGTTAAGCTGCGTTAAATATTTGACACACCACGTTAACGCGGCTATGCCTTTCGAGCTCGGTAACGTTTAACGCAACAAGTTTTGGGGTGAGTTATGGTTTAACGCACGGAGTGCGTCATGTTACCCAAGGCTCTAAAGAGTATTATTCCCAACTTCCACCACTAGATCTGTGTCATGTAACTTTATTATTCCCATTACTACTCCACTACAATTGTCTTTCTATTGTGGACTTAAGGTTTCATCGTTATACTACTTTTGCAATACCAATCCACACACACGACACATGTTGATCGGCATTCCCTGAAATCGGTCGACGTGACTGCCCCATCACCCATGTTGATCTCTCTGTGATTGTCATATCGCTTGCTTTAACTAAATATACTCTTATTTTTAAGTAATAGCAGCAAAGTAATTACGAAAACAAAAACCACCAATTTTTACTTTTAACTTCATAATTCTTCCTCAGTAAGTTTATTCCTTAGGAAATTTTTTATGAAAAGTTTAATTAAGTGCTTTATCACGGGAATGGTAAAGTTTTTAGACTTTGTTTGTCGAATTGTCGTGATAGAAAAATCCAGATATGTACTACTGCCATAAACTTTAATCATACTTACTATCATGTCAAAAGAAAAATAATTGATTACAAACATGTGGATAACTCTCTTTCATTGATGATAATAGAGATTATATAGAAAGTAGATCTAGAAATAGATCTACCAAAAAATTATTCATACAAGTAAGAAAACCTGAATCATCTAACAACTCTATCCTTTTCTTTAGCTTCTCGCTTCCACGCTTCAACATGCCGAACAATTTTACTAAGAAGGGTAGTCGCCAAAGTTTACTGGTTGTAGGGGGGGCGGTGGCCTTGAAAGTAAAACCGTAGAAAGCCAAAGAGAGGGGAACGAACGATGCGACATCTTTAGTGTTGATCCACCCTCATATGTACAATAACACTAGCAAAAGTATTGATCGAACCACGCGGTGTCGTCTCTTAGTTTATAGAGAAAATGCGCAGAGTTCAGTTTAATAACAAAACGTGGTCTAAAATAGAAAGTAAACAATTTTCTAAAAAGATAAAATAAGAAATAATCGTCTTCAAAATGCTTCGGCTAGCATTTTCAATGCAACTTCTTAAATTAGATACTTATAATCACTTTTATAGGATCTATATATGCATATCATATTAAAAAAATTGAGGCCCTGTGCGACGGCACACCTCGCACATCGTCATATACGGCTCTATTGCTTTGTATCTATTATCCTCCATTGCCTGTTTTATGTTAAGATGATCATACAGGTATAGCTCGAACTAACAGCTAGAAGAAACGTCGCGCCTTTTCTTGACACATGCTTATGCAACCTAAAGCTAACATATCTTTGTTGATGGTCATTCATTTCTAGTTATGTTCTTTCGTGTTAAATTTTCCGACTGTGGCCCATTGTTTTCCATTGAGTTTTCGTGTTGGTTTCTCTGAATAATGCCTACTATATTAAAAGAAACATAGAATGTACAAGATACATATTTAATCTGTTATGTTTTGTTAATGCATTATACATGTGTTGCCGTGTTGGTACTTGGTAGTTCGAAAATGATATAATGTTAAACCGGGCCTCCCTTGGGTCAAATATAATTCTATCCGTTGGGCCATTAGACACTGGTCTCACAAAACCCATTAACAAGAGCGACGTCAAGGCCCATTTTATGGGTTAAGATTTAAGATGACCAGTTGAAGTTTATCGATGTACGCCTAAGTAGGCTAGTACTCGTAATTAGCTATAAATATACCATTAGGTGGTCCTAGAAAAAGGAAAAAATACTACTACTACGTATAAAGGTGGCCCAAGAGAATTGTCTTTACAACCCTTTTATTACATAGCTTTAGCTTAAGTTGTGGCCTATAATGTCACAACCCTTTTATTACATAGCTTAAGTTGTAGCCCAAGAGAATTGTCTCAATGCTTAGTTTAGTTGTAATTTTAATTTTAATGGAATGTTAAAATGAATAAATTTATCTAAAGGTGTACAAAAGGAATGTCTCATGATTATCTGCCAATTTGGTAAATAGTACAAAAGGACAACAATTTTTTTTGAAATTTGTCATGCCAATTATTACTATAATTATGTTCTAAGTTAATGGAATTGGGGACCAAATATCATGTAAAAGTCGTACTAAATATTACTACAAATCTACAATAATAAGTTTCTCAAGTTGAATTCAAAATGGATAGGGGGGGGGTTTTTGCTTGAATAAGGAACAAGGCCCAACCCCACCACACCAACGAATTCTTCATTAAAAAACACATTCATGAATCATAATGTCTAGCATTGTTGAACACAATGTTTGCAATTAATGACCCATATGACACAAGGCTTCTATACTTATCTAAGATTATGTCAACACGAAAACCTTAGTTCTTAGAATGTATAAAAAAAAAGTGTCCTTATACATGAATAGGCGTACATTTAAGATACTTTAGAAGTCATACATGACCAAAAATATGAGTAAAATAGATGTTTCTAATAACTATGATTTGAATCTTGTCGCCCTTAAGAAAGGTTAATGAAAGATGTTTAACATAAGATAGTTTGCTTGATTTGAATCTTGTCGCCCTTAAGAAAGGTTAATGAAAGATGTTTAACATAAGATAGTTTGCTTAAGCATGAAAGTTTTAGGAACTAAGCAATTTCGAATGTGTTTGTTGGGGACAGTTATTATGGTTCTAAAACTCAGTGTTCCATTGGCCCCTTTACCAAGTTCTATTATGGGTCACAAGCGTATGATCATGTTTTGCAATTACTCCCTCCGTCCCATATTAAGTGTCCAAAATGGAATCTTTGTATGTCCCAAATTAAGTGTCCACTTGTACCTTTCAACCAATAAAATGAGACTTTAGTGGGTAAACTTAATATTTGATTGGTGGAAAGTTTAGTTAATGGAATCTCCTAAAACTTTGTGTATTATGAAAGTTGACACTTAATATGGGACGGAGGGGGTATATTCTAATGAAAAGACTGATCACCTTTAATTAAATTCTCTTGTTTTCAAATAAATGCAATCATTTTTTAGATTATTATACATGTCCCAATGGCACGGGTTTATATTTTGTAGTGCATAACATAAGTCTAGATATGGAAAATGTATTTGTTCATACTAGTTTATACGATTACAAAGTGAATAATTCATATGAAAAGTTTTATATGTGGTACGACTAGCATACATGAGCTGAAATTCGCTCCATGTTAGGGACGGAACTTAGAAGAGATCGAGGGGGTTGTGGCTCACCAAATTTTTGACTATGTATATTTTATACCCTTTTATATATGGTTTTAGTCATTTTGTTCAAAATAATAATAATAATAATAATTCAATGTGGTGTACATCGGCTTCCCTAAAATAAATATTTTTCAAGTTAAGCCTTTTACCAACAATGTTCAAGTTCCGTCCCTGCTCTATGTGAAGACAACACATGAAATACAAATATTAAGATTATGTTGATTCTGGCATAATAATCAACGAACAAGCATCATTTCTCTTGAACTATAGCAATCAATATCTTTCCAAGTATTTAGTCCGTATATACTTTGTCTTGGAACCTCCAAAACAAAAACAACATTGTGTCACAAGGCATTACTTTTAAGGTTTTTTTTTTTTTTTTTTTTTTTTTTTTTTTTTTTTTTTTTTTTAACGGTAATTTTATTAAAACTAGCAAGGAGCTAAAAAAATATTACTAACTAATTGTACTACGATTTTTCATCCAAGTAACCCAGTTGATTTTAGCTTTACACATCGACTATAACACCAAATGAAAGATAAATGAACTAAATCATCAAAGATGATGTCTCTACGAGGTTGAGACTCACCGAAAAGGAAAAGATTCTTGAACCTCCAAACTAACCAACACATCACATAATTAACACCTTCAAAAATCATCTTAACACCCTTTGAGAACAGAATATTATTAAACCACAACAACCATTCTTCATATAGTCAATTTCGATGTCTTCTAGCTCCCACCAACTTAACATTTTTCTTCTTAGTTGCCGAGCCAAAGAGCAAGAAAAAAGGAGAAGAGAAATAGACTCCACCGAGATGTTACATAAAGGGCAAAGGATGGAAGGAATATCCACTCCTCTAAGAGATAAGTTCAACCAGGTAGGAAGGTTGTCCAAACGAGATCTCCAAGCGAAGACATTGACCTTAATAGGAATAACGTTTATCCACTCCCCTAGACCTCTAGTACTTTTAAGTTTGATTACTTGTTCATAGTACTGTAACAGTTATAGTTACCTTGAAAGCTTTATTAAACTTTCTGCATAAAAAATCACTTGTGAATGGCGCTAAAAGACATGTGACTAAAACCATTAAAATATGTGAGTTTTTAGATTCAATTCTTGTTAGGTAAAAATAAAACCTTAAACTGGCCATTAATGTCAACCTCTTTTTTCAAGAGAACTTTACCTGATTTGAATCGTGTGTGACGGTGAGGTTCACAGACCGTAGATTAGTCGGCTAGAAGGTACAAAACCATGATCAAAACAAAACTTGGTCAAAAAAAAAAAAAAAAAAAAAAAAAAAAAAAAAAAAAAAAAAAAAAAAGTGTTATACAGAGGATGCATCATTTGGTTGATAAATCAAGTGTTTACTTCAGTATCAACACTAAAAATATCAATCTATCTATCTAATTTAGCGTTTAAAAACTGAATAAATTTAAGTACGTATAAAATTATCAATCTATCTATCTAACTTTGTCTTTAAAAGCTGAATAAATTTAAGTATTAAATTTCAAAAACTCGTACTGGAAGCTAATTATTAAGGGTTTGTGTCGAGGAAAAATGGTTGATGCCGCCAGTGACTTTCTATTTTTAGTCATAATAAATCGATAACTTTGTAAATATTTTCTTAACAACCACAACTTTTCTGTCATAGAGTTCGTTAACCAAACTTTAGAATAAGATCTGAAAGGAAATATTCTTAGCTGTGTTTGGCTAATGGCTAGAATTTTTTCTCGCTACAAACAAGCCAAAACCTAGCGGTAAATGAATGTTAGTAAAAAAAAGCTTGAGGATGTTATGTGACGTATAAGCGTAAATTTTGTCATATAACCAAACCACATATTGCCAAGAGTATAATTTCCAGCATAAGACAATACACATTTTAGTTGCTAGAGACCTTGAATAAACACATGAAAAGGCCACGTGAGAGTGTGAGACTCAACATTGATCAATGGCATGGAGTAAGGATCTAAACACGTACTACAAACACTTCACTATACTACAAAATATTGTTTCAACAATAAACTCTATACCCTTTTAAATAATCAATAACTAATACCTAACATTATTATACTCTAGTCAGCCGTGTTTAGTTTCTTTACGATCCACGTTTACGAATGTAATTCTCTTGTCCTTCGCACATAATTATATTTGATTTAATCATGGTGAGATGGTAAAATGAGGTATCACAAAGGTCGAAACTTATAACGAACTAGACAATCGATCGAATTTTCATTATTTTAGATTTCATTTTTTTTTTTTTTTTTTTTTTTTTTTTTTTATTAAATAATCAAATGTATATTCATATACGGCTAAACATTTGTATGCCCCTTTTGAAGTTTACAAATGCATGTTGCAAGGGGTCAAAGCACATGCAAGATCGTCTCATTGCATGTGTTAAGCAAGATTTTTACAAAACTAGTACTTTGATTGATTTATTTATTACGAATGCCACGATAATTTTTGGCTATAACTATTTATTTGCATGATCTCTCTAGCAATACTCAAAGTGGTATAAAGCATCCAATGATCATACGTACATTCTTATTGCTTAACTTGTGGATAGTTTATTATTGTACGGGGATCTCATTGCTTGAACAAAACTATCATTTTCATTCATAAGATAATGTGCATGTTATGACACTTTAATGTAACGTATTCAAACTATTTACAACAACATTTGCAATGTTTCCTAAAAAGTTTAAATCGTTGAGAAAACCCTGACCCCAACAACTTCGTTAATGAACTTTTCTTTCACATATATTAAAAAATTAAAAAATATCGTGTTTAAGGGATACTCACTAGTAGAGAAAGGATATTTTAGAACGGACTTTTTAAAACGGTTTTCAATTCCACGACACTAATTACTTTGGAAAAGATTATATATAACGGTTAATAAAGAGAACGTAATATAAAATAAATCATTTAGAACGGTTGCTTTCTCTATTTAATTTCTTCTTATTATTTACAGCGGTTGCATAGAACCGTTTTAAAATAATTAAATATTTTATAATTTAATCTCATTATTTACGGCGCTTGCATGCAACCATTTTTAAAAAAATCACTTAATGCTATTTTTAACAACGGTTCCATTTAACTGTGTTAAAAGAACTCAATCTAATCTTGCGCCAATTATTTATTTGTAATAGTTCTGGATACTATTTAATTTCCAAAAAATTTCTTGTTTTCAAAATTTTTCATCTCAAAAAAGCGGGAATTTTCCCTCCCTTTGTCTTTTTATTTGTTTATATATAATGAAACTCCACACCTTTTCTTTTACTTTGTTATATCTACAATAAGATAGTGTATTATTTCTCTTTCTTTATACCTCAAAACAACTATCTAACTAACGCTTATTATATGTTTTTGTAATTGTAGATCTTGAAGAACACACCTTTCATTCCTGAATACACTCATGATTTTACAAGTGTTTATCATTCATTTATCTACAGAAGGTATTTTGAAGAGTTTTTCTTTCAATTTATGTTTATTGGTTTCTTTAATATAACAGTTTTAAAAGAAATCATGACTCATTGAATCTTCATTTTGACTTGTTTATAGGTTTGAAATAACATGAAACCAAGAACTATGGGACGTATTGATGAGTGGTTGAGATTTCGGTGTAACAATTTTACTTAATTCATTTCTCACAAAGTTGAGGTTTTTATTGTCGAATTGTATACGTATAATGGTTAGGTTATGAACAAATTTGGATATGGAAATTTGTTATCATGACACTCGATGATATATTTGTATATGAGATTGTCATATTAGTTTATTAAATTGTTATGTAATGGTTTTATCCATTTGATTTATTGATTTATTGCTGATATTCTAGTTTAGTTTCATTTTGACATGATCTTCTAATTATGGTACATGAGTAAAAAAAAAGGATGAATGGTACGTGCAAAAACTAATATATTAATATCATAAATTTTTTTTAGCATGAACAATTTAAAAGAATGGTTCTTTTTGCATGCTGTAAAAAAGAAATAGTTTAGATTTATTAATATTATATGTAATTAGTGGGTTATGTGGTATATCTTTTATAACGGTTCAAAACCGCTGTAAATAATTATCCTATTATTTATTACGCTCTGTACCGCTTTAAAAAATGCATTTTCACCGTTGTTAAAAACCAATTATGTACTAGTGACTTTAAGACTATATCAGGCACTAGGGCACCTAACGGCTGAACCCATGAGACAGCGTTGAATGGATCGCTATGAAACATTAGAGCGAAAGAATTGTATATATTCACTGACGGCTGAACCCATGAGACAACGTTGAATGGATCGCTATGAAACATTAGAGCGAAAGAATTGTATATATTCACTCACAATAAATACCCCTTCCGTCTAATAATAACTATTCACTTTCATAATACACAAAGATGAAAGATTTATAAAATTTTACTAACTAGACTTTCCACCAATTAAACATCATATCTACCCACTAATTTTTTATTTCAATGATTAAAATATCAAGTGAACACTTATCATTGGACATTTCAAAATAGTAATGTGGACACTTAATGTAAGAAGGAGAAAGTAATTATATAGTAGTAAACTCTAGCCCCAACTAATATCAATCGAGTTCTTTGAATAATCCATAAGAAGTTTAAAAGGCTGGTTAGTGCTAATTAATCAGATGTATACGTTTCTTTGTCATATAAAAAATAGAAACATTGTTTGTATCATAGCGTGACGAAGCACCTTATATCTATGCGCGCAAGAAATAGGCCATCTACAAAATTTGAGCAAAGGATCGATCTCTAAATAGGTTGTTACATATCATATTCATTTTGGCGTTATTATTTATGTGATCAGTTCGTTTAATTTAAGAACATTCGTTGTGGCTGTTCATAAGTTTAAAAACTTGACATATCATGCTAACTCAATATTAATTTTTTTGGCGTTATAAACCTATTGTTGCCGTGTATAAATTTGTTACAACTCTATAAAATGTTCTACCATAAACACATGCATTACATTTTGAACTAGTCAAAAATTAAGAACTTCTTCAC
This sequence comes from Artemisia annua, assembly GCA_014162995.1. Taxonomy (NCBI): domain Eukaryota; kingdom Viridiplantae; phylum Streptophyta; class Magnoliopsida; order Asterales; family Asteraceae; genus Artemisia; species Artemisia annua. The sequence goes on along the minus strand of LBNU01003563.1, from coordinate 3,255 downwards.
ATGATCAGATAGACATAAACTAATGCTATAGTCAGTGTTCTAAAAGGCGCGTCAAGACGTTGCAAAGGCGTCGCCAAGGTGCGAGGCTTGGTCTCGCCGCCACGAATGGACCTTGGCGGCTGATCTAGGCGTGGCGCAAAAAGGCGTGAAATATGGCGAGAAAAGACGCGCTTTTTGGTAAGGCGTGGCGCCACTTTTTNCGCGTCAAGACGTTGCAAAGGCGTCGCCAAGGTGCGAGGCTTGGTCTCGCCGCCACGAATGGACCTTGGCGGCTGATCTAGGCGTGGCGCAAAAAGGCGTGAAATATGGCGAGAAAAGACGCGCTTTTTGGTAAGGCGTGGCGCCACTTTTTGAACCCGTTTTTTTTTTTTTTTTTTTTTTTTTTAACCAGTTTGGAATTTGGGCTATTTGGTATATAGGACTGATAATTATATAGTACGTAGTAGTTTAAATGTCTAATATAGTACGAGTAATATGATCTAAAATTATAAATACATAAATCTATAAATATTTTTTTGCCGCTTTAGTAACGCCTTAAGAAATGCAAAGGCTCCGCCATTGCGTGTAAGGCTTGAGACACAGCCATGCCGCCACGTCACGCCTCACGCCTTTTATAACCTTGGTTGTAGCTCACTATGATTCAAATAAAAAATAAACATATTCAAAGATTTTAGCCTATTCTTGAACCTTCCGTTATGAATGACTTAGGGTCCGTTTGGTTTGTATGTGGGTTTAAGATTCGGATTCGGATTCGGATTTGGATTGGGATTCAGATTTGAATTTGGATTTGTATTTAATGTAAGAGAGAAAATATATTATATATTATTATTAGATAAATAATATAAAAAAATATAAATATTTAAACATGTGAGGACAAAAGTAAAATACATAAAAAAATGTGATTTATGCTTTAAATGTGAGATGTGGGCCCTATTAAAGGGAATTAAAAGAGAAACCCACCAATTTTATGCGGAATCATTTTTTGTAATCATTTACTATTATGAATTCCAAACTTTGAACCAAACAATTAAATTAAGGAATGAATCCATTCCTTCAAATCCACACCCCCACACCAAACAGCCCCTTAATATTTAAAGGTGTGTATATACCAATCTCTTTTGTCTACCTAAATTTGGTTTCATTTGTTCAATCATAAATGAACCAGTGAGATATAATTTAGGATTGTATTCCTCACGCGGTTGACTTTATTTTTTATGTAAAATCATTAGAGTTATACAGTAACACTTTCCAAATAATTGCCAAAATGGATCTACATACATATACATGACTAGCAAAATGAAAATTACGATAGTAAAAAATCTCTACTGTTTTTGAACAGTTAAATATTGTAAAGCAATAAAGCATGTCGTGAAGTTTAAACACACATGAAATAATTTCTTTACATTAAACGATCGAGCTCCTATATAAAATTTGGATACATTTTTTTTTTTTTACCATAACTGTAAAGAGCCTGACTTACATTAGAAACGCATTTACTTTGGCATAGTAAATTGTATTTCGCTCTTTTTTTTTTTATTTTTTTTTTTTTTTTTTTTTTTTAACTAAAGATATCATGATCACTCCTCACAAAATGGAGGTAATTTGAACATGAACGAAGTTACATCGACACATAATGGGTAAAAATCGAACCGACTTTTGCAAACAAAATTACAAACAAGGTAACAAGTTTAAAGAACAAAACAGACATACACCATACATAAAGTTGTCGAAGACTATCATGCAACACCACACTACTAAGGGGTGGCGGGGCAATCACTAGACATACACCATAACATAGTTGTGACAGATGTTGATACAAAAGTTGGCAAGACTTGGCTTGAGTACCAATTCGGATGTTTAGTGCTTTGGAACATGCGCACTAAGAGAAACGAAGCACCGTTAGGCTTATCGAGGGATTGTTTCCGGATTATCCTCCGGCGTGAGAGTAGTAATCGTAGTATTTTAGGGTTTAAGAGTGGAATTGCGTATTGAAATCGTACCTTTGCGAGGTTAGGGTCCCTCTATTTATAGGGTGTAAACCGATAAGGGGTTACTTGTTCGCTTACTCCAAGGCGTGTCCGACCTATATGCGGATATTTGGTAAATATCCTCCTAGTTTAGAAGATATCACAATCCGTTCATAAATACGTATTGGGCGCTTGGGCCTCGTTGGGCCGGAGCTACGCATTCACATGCATTACGGCCACGCATTGTGGGGCTATCGCATCAGTATTGTTTACCGAGCGGGTCCGTGACCGTGTAGACTATACGTCATCATGTCCCCAAGTCTAGTGTGCGCTGATCATTCATGCGGATGCTAGCTTCATTCGCATTCACCAATTATTCCACGCGTACGCGGGAAGAATACAAAAAGATCACGCTATTCCACACGTGTTGATGTATGTAGTCACTAAGGTTGGGGATTCATGTACCTCGGAACAGGAAGAAGGGTGTCACGTGTCAACCTTCTCATTCCTACCACATGATGAGAAGTTAGTGGGGGGTTACACGTGTCAGTCATTCTGTGGGTTGGAGAAAATAATATCAAGGTCTCCTTCCCACTTTTACCGTGATTACCACAAGTATTTTAAACCCTTTCATTTTCGAAGAAAAACCTAGCCGCATTTTGCTCTCTTTGTGCTTCCTTNCTAGTGCTCGTTGCCTCCTTTGTGCTTCTTTTCTAAAAAACCTAGGTAAGCTGCGAGCGCGTTTTTCTTTAAAAATGGTAGTTCAATTGAGCGATTGCCACTCGAACATGAATGAGGACGAACTGCAACGGTTCGCCTCAGATTATTATATCCCCTTGGAGGTGTATCCGGCTTTGCCGGGCCCCAACGATACGATAGCGGATTTTCCGCCGGGAAAGGTAGGGGTGTATACGCGTTTCTTTGATTACGCAAACATACGCTTTCCCATCAACGTTTTCTTGAACAACGTGCTTGTGTACTACTCTATACACATTTCACAGTTGCACCCGCTTGGAGCGGCTAAGATATCCAATTTTGAGGTTAACTGTCACCTGCTGGATATTCAGCCCACTGTCCACCTTTTTCGCGCATTTTACCACACAACGTGGGCGAATGGGTGGGTCACCTTTGCAAAGCGCAAGGGTGCCTTACAGTGTTACACCAAGAGGGTAGATTCTCTTCGCAAGTGGCGAGAGAAGTTTTTCTGGGTCGACTCCGTGGTTTTCCCACATGAGTTCGGGTTCTACACTCGCAACTCGCTGCCCCCTGATGAGTGCCCACTGGAGAG
>LBNU01003561.1:88661-101134 GCA_014162995.1 Artemisia annua | reverse complement strand
GGACAAATTGCCCTCATAAAGTTAGCCTTTAGGGACAATAGCTCTCATTATGTAAGTGAATATTGCTCTTATCAAGATTGCAAGCATTAGGGACAACGGCTATCATCATGTAAAGGCCAATTGCTCTCATCAAGTGAGCAAGCGTTTAGGAGAGTAAGGTACAATTGCTCTCAAAGATTGAGCCTTGAGGGACAACGGCTCTTATCATGTAAGGAACAAATTGCCTTCTTAAATTTAGCCTTTAGGAACAACGGATCTCATCATGTAAGTGCCAATTGCTCTTATCAAGTGTGCAAGCATTAGGGACAACGACTATCATCATGTAAAGGGCAATTGCTCTCATCAAGTGAGCAAGCGTTTAGGACAACGGCTCCCATAAAGTAAGGTACAATTGCTCTCAAAGAGTGATCCTTTAGGGACAACGGATCTTATCATGTAAGGGACAAATTGCCCTCATAAAGTTAGCCTTTAGGGACAACCGACCTCATTATGTAAGTGAATATTGCTCTTATCAAGACTGCAAGCATTAGGGACAACGGCTATCATCATGTAAAGGGCAATTGCTCTCATCAAGTGAGCAAGCGTTTAGGGACAACGGCTCCCATAGAGTAAGGTACAATTGCTCTCAAAGATTGAGCCTTTAGGGACAACGGCTCTTATCATTTAAGGAACAAATTGCCTTCTTAAATTTAGCTTTTAGGAACAACGGATCTCATCATGTAAGTGTCAATTGCTCTTATCAAGTGTGCAAGCATTAGGGACAACGGCTATCACATGTAAAGGGCAATTGCTCTCATCAAATGAGCAAGCGTTTAGGGACAACGGTTCCCATAAAGTAAGGTACAATTGCTCTCAAAGAGTGAGCCTTTAGGGACAATGGCTCTTATCATGTAAGGAACAAATTGCCTTCTTAAATTTAGCCTGTAGGAACAATGGATCTCATCATGTAAGTGTCAATTGCTCTTATCAAGTGTGCAAGCATTAGGGACAACGACTATCATCATGTAAAGGGCAATTGCTCTCATCAAGTGAGCAAGCGTTTAGGGACAACGGATCCCATAAAGTAAGGTACAATTGCTCTCAAAGAGTGATCCTTTAGGGACAACGGATCTTATCATGTAAGGGACAAATTGCCCTCATAAAGTTAGCCTTTAGGGACAACGGATCTCATTATGTAAGTGAAAATTCCTCTTATAAAGATTGCAAACATTAGGAACAACGGCTATCATCATGTAAAGGGAAATTGCTCTCATCAAGTGAGCAAGCATTTAGTGACAACGGCTCCCTTAAAGTAAGGTACAATTGCTCTCAAAGAGTGAGCCTTTAGGGACAACGACTCTTATCATTTAAGGAACAAATTGCCTTCTAAAATTTAGCCTTTAGGAACAACGGATCTCATCATGTAAGTGTCAATTGATCTTATCAAGTGTGCAAGCATTAGGGACAACGGCAATCATCATGTAAAGGGCAACTGCTCTCATCAAATGAGCAAGCGTTTAGGGACAACGGCTCCCATAAAGTAAGGTACAATTGCTCTCAAAGAGTGAGCCTTTAGGGACAACGGCTCTTATCATGTAAGGAACAAATTGCCTTCTTAAATTTAGCCTTTAGGAACAACGGATCTCATCATGTAAGTGTCAATTGCTCTTATCAAGTGTGCAAGCATTAGGGACAACGGCTATCATCATGTAAAGGGCAATTGCTCTCATCAAGTGAGCAAGCGTTTAGGGACAACGGCTCCCATAAAGTAAGGTACAATTGCTCTCAAAGAGTGAGCCTTTAGGGACAACGGCTCTTATCATGTAAGGAACAAATTGCCTTCTTAAATTTAGCCTTTAGGAACAACGGATCTCATCATGTAAGTGTCAATTGCTCTTATCAAGTGTGCAAGCATTAGGGACAACGGCTATCATCATGTAAAGGGCAATTGCTCTCATCAAGTGAGCAAGCGTTTAGGGACAACGGCTCCCATAAAGTAAGGTACAATTGCTCTCAAAGAGTGAGCCTTTAGGGACAACGGCTCTTATCATGTAAGGAACAAATTGCCTTCTTAAATTTAGCCTTTAGGAACAACGGATCTCATCATGTAAGTGTCAATTGCTCTTATCAAGTGTGCAAGCATTAGGGACAACGGCTATCATCATGTAAAGGGCAATTGCTCTCATCAAGTGAGCAAGCGTTTAGGGACAACGGCTCCCATAAAGTAAGGTACAATTGCTCTCAAAGAGTGAGCCTTTAGGGACAACGGCTCTTATCATGTAAGGAACAAATTGCCTTCTTAAATTTAGCCTTTAGGAACAACGGATCTCATCATGTAAGTGTCAATTGCTCTTATCAAGTGTGCAAGCATTAGGGACAACGGCTATCATCATGTAAAGGGCAATTGCTCTCATCAAGTGAGCAAGCGTTTAGGGACAACGGCTCCCATAAAGTAAGGTACAATTGCTCTCAAAGAGTGAGCCTTTAGGGACAACGGCTCTTATCATGTAAGGAACAAATTGCCTTCTTAAATTTAGCCTTTAGGAACAACGGATCTCATCATGTAAGTGTCAATTGCTCTTATCAAGTGTGCAAGCATTAGGGACAACGGCTATCATCATGTAAAGGGCAATTGCTCTCATCAAGTGAGCAAGCGTTTAGGGACAACGGCTCCCATAAAGTAAGGTACAATTGCTCTCAAAGAGTGAGCCTTTAGGGACAACGACTCTTATCATGTAAGGAAAAAATTGCCTTCTTAAATTTAGCCTTTAGGAACAACGGATCTCATCATGTAAGTGCCAATTGCTCTTATCAAGTGTGCAAGCATTAAGGACAACGACTATCATCATGTAAAGGGCAATTGCTCTCATCAAGTGAGCAAGCGTTTAGGACAACGGCTCCCATAAAGTAAGGTACAATTGCTCTCAAAGAGTGATCCTTTAGGGACAACGGATCTTATCATGTAAGGGACAAATTGCCCTCATAAAGTTAGCCTTTAGGGACAATAGCTCTCATTATGTAAGTGAATATTGCTCTTATCAAGATTGCAAGCATTAGGGACAACGGCTATCATCATGTAAAGGCCAATTGCTCTCATCAAGTGAGCAAGCGTTTAGGAGAGTAAGGTACAATTGCTCTCAAAGATTGAGCCTTGAGGGACAACGGCTCTTATCATGTAAGGAACAAATTGCCTTCTTAAATTTAGCCTTTAGGAACAATGGATCTCATCATGTAAGTGCCAATTGCTCTTATCAAGTGTGCAAGCGTTAGGGACAACGGCTATCATCATGTAAAGGGCAATTGCTCTCATCAAGTGAGCAAGCATTTAGGGACAACGGCTCCCATAAAGTAAGGTACAATTTGCTCTCAAAGAGTGATCCTTTAGGGACAATGGATCTTATCATTTATTGAAATGGTTTGTGGATCCATTCTCTTAATTAACAAGAAAAAGAAACACCCTCTAACTTGGATATCTGTTGGGCTTGTGTAGCTAGCCAAGCCAAAGTTTTGCCTATACAGAATTGTTGTTTGGTAGTGAGCCTACAAAGGTCAAGTTGGGCCAGATGCTGATTATGATGTTATTTTAGCATCTATTAGACCACAAATTGCCTATTCCTAGCAAGAGTGTTCACCGACTTGGTTTTCTATTGTTTGGATTGTTCGATTCAAGTTATTCGGTTTTTGAAATTTGTAACCAAAACCAAACATAACAAAATTCAAAGATGGGTTTAAATTGATTTTGGTTAGTGAGAAAAGTTCTTTTGCAAACCAGTTTTTTGCTACAAACTGAGAGACAAATCCCTACCATCCATCTAATTTGATCTAATGATGGGGATTAACCTAAAATTTAATATGCAACTTAAGTCAATGTCTTTTTGTAATCTTTTTGTCTTTCTTTTTATTCACTTTTTATTTATTTTATTATTATTATTATTTTTATTTTATTTTATTTTATTTTTTTGTCTTTTTTTTTCCGTTCACGTATTCCTTTTTAACCCAATTACGGGAATGAACATTATAGTTAGACGTTTTACCGAAATGAACGTTTTTTACATGGTTTACGAAACTGACCAATATATGTCACAATCAACTTTTTGTGACTTTCCAATTCGCCCAGTATCTATAAGATTCACCCCACACCTACTTAATATTTAATAACGCATGAGCTTTAATATAATAAAATATTTGGACTAAAACAAAATATCTGCATAAATACTACTTAGCTCGGCAGTTTAAGGAAGTGCACTATCAACTTTAGGTAGGTGTTTCTCCTTCTTCTCATACACACAGTACTGCACACATATGAACATATCTTGTCTCAAGAAAACACCACAACCAGGTTCATGAACATCTACTTTCTTCACAACAAAAAGAAAACCATGCCTAAAATTACCGGTTCACCGTTCTTTTCCCTCGTCCAACTTGCCCCGCACACTCAGATCGCCCTTCACCTCGCTCTCACCGCTCCGACACAGTCACCTCGCCCCTCCTCACCTCGCCCTCACCTGCTCTTACCTCGCCCTCACATCCTCACCTCGCCCTCACCTGCTCTCACCTTGCCCCTCCCTCGCCCTCACCTCGCTCCGCCACACTCACCTAGCCCATCTTTCGCCCTGAATCACATGTATATTACGCCTCGCCCATCTTTCGCCCACTATTCGTTTTATACACGTCTACTAGATCTAACGGTTAGAAACTAATTTACTAATAGATCTAACGGATAATATGTATAAAGTTCATTTTGGATAATATTATGTGCGACGTTTATATTTGTAAACTACTTCTATAAAGCGTTCATTTAAGTAATTTACTCTTCCTTTTTTCCTTTCTTTTTGTCTTGTCTTCTTTTCACGTTTTTCTTTCTTTTTTTTCTTTCTTTTTTTTGTCTTTTCTTTTCTATTCACGTTGTTTTTTTTTCTTATTTTTTTCATAGCTTTTTTTTTAATTCACTTTTTTCGTTTTTTCAAAAAAATATCACGTTTTTTAAATTCACGTGTATTTTTTAATTCACGTTTTTTAGTTTAATTCACGTTTTTTTTCACGTTCTTACTTTTTCATCCGTTTTCATACGTTTATACACGTTTTCGTCCGTTTTTAGACGTTTTTGTCCGTTTTCATCCGCTTTCATACGTTTTCAGATGTTTTCGTCCAATTTTATACGATTTCGTCAGTTTTGTCCATTTTTATAAATTTTCGTCCGTTTTTAGACGTTTTCATCCGTTTTATACATTTTTGTCCGTTGTCACACGTTTTTGTTCGTTTTGATACGTTTTTCGGCAGTTTTGTACGTTTTTTTGTCCATTTTCGTACGTTTTCGTCCATTTTTTACGTTTTCGTACGTCAGAATATCACTTGTGATTTTCAAGTTACAAAACATTTGCTGAAAATCACTTGTGATATTCAGAATATCACTTTCGATATTCAGAATATCACTTGCGATATTCAGAATATCACTTGCGATATTCAGAATATCACTTGCGATATTCTGAATATCACTTGCGATATTCTGAATATCAGTGTTGCAAAAATCGGCCGAATCGGCCGATTAATCGGCGATTAATCGTTAATCGGCCCTGGAACTTGGAGAGAATTCCAAGGTAATCGGCTGAGTCAAGAAAATCGGCCGATTAATTGGTAAAAAATCGCTAATCGGCCCCGGACCGCCTCAGTACCGATTCACGATTTTTGCAACATTGCTGAATATCACTTGCGATATTTTGAATGTCACAAGTGATATTCAGAAATGTATGAAAACGTCTGAAAACATTTAAAAACACACAAAAATGAATAAAAACGGACGGAAATGTATGAAAACGGACGAAAACGTAAGAAAACGGACGGAAATGAATGAAAACAGACAAAAACAGATGAAACCGTATGAAAACGGACGAAAATGTATAAAAACAGACGAAAACGTATAAAAATGGACAAAAACGTATGAAAACGGACGAAAACGTATGAAAACGGATGAAAACGTATGAAAACGGATGAAAACGTAAGAAAACGGATGAATATATATATGTAAACGGACGAAGACGTATGAAAACGGGCGAAAGTGTAAGAAAATGGACGAAAACGTATGAAAACGAACGAAAACGTATGAAAAAGACGAAAACAGATGAAAATGTAAGAAAACGGACGAAAACGTATAAAAACAGACGAAAACGTATAAACACGGACGAAAACGTATAAACACGAACCAAAACGTATGAACACAGACAAAAAAAATATGAAAACGGACGAAAACGTAAGAAAATGGATGAAAACGTAAGAAAATGGAAGAATATATATGAAAACGGATGAAAACGTATGAAAACGGGCGAAAACGTAAGAAAACGGACGAAAACGTATGAAAACGAACGAAAATGTATGAAAAAGGACGAAAACAGATGAAAACGTAAGAAAACGGACGAAAACATATAAGAACGGATGAAAACGTATAAAAATGGACAAAAACGTATGAAAACGGAATAAAACATATGAAAACGGACGAAAACAGAATAAAATGGACGAATATATATGAAAACCGACGAAAATGTATGAAAACGGGGGAAAACCGGCGAAAACGTATGTAAACGGAAAAAACGTATGAACGGAAAAAAACCGACGAATATGTATGAAAAACGAAAAAACGGGAAAAAAAAAGAAAAGAAACAAAAAGAGAATTTTAAAAACAAAAGAAGAAAAACTCGAATTAAAAAAAAAAAAGGCGAATTGAAGAAAAAAACGTGAAGTTAAGAAAAAAAAAGGAAAAAAAAAAACAAAAAAGAAAAAAGGAAAAAAAATGAATAAATAAGATAGACAAAAGGATAAGAAAAAAAACATAGAATTAGGTTGTCTTATTAAATCTTAGGTCAATCCCCACCAATTAGATCAAACTAGATGGATGGTGAGGATTTATCCCTCAATTTGTAACAAAAACTTACTTTCTAAAATAACTCACCTCGTTGGTTAGTTAAGTTTTACACCAAAAAACCCGAATATCAGAATTTCAAATTCTTTTCAACTCTATATATTGACTAATTGCAAGACGTGTAAATACAAAAAAAGAACTAGTTACAGTCCATCACATTACTATATATATTATATACAATCAGATACTATGTCGTTTAAGTGGCACTGGGCCCGTTTCATTTTTTTAGCCTGGTAACCAAGGCCCGTTTCATTAGCCCGTATGTTTTTCCTCCACCGCCTATAACTGAGATATTATATCCCCGGACATTCCAGATTCATCTATACCTAAAGCTTCTTTAGATTTCAGTGAGTCACTTGAGGATGACGAAGAAAATAAGGTGTGTTTTGTTTTTTCCTTCTGTTTGTTGTTGAACAATTAGGTATGAGGTGTCTTTTAATACGACCATGTTTTTTTAGGTTTTTGGTGATTTTTGTTGAAAAGTTTTTGGTCATAAGTTTGTAGCAGTAAAATTATACAGTTGACATAGAAAAAAAAATTGGGGTCGTGGTTGTGATTAATGTTGTGGAAAGTGTAGAAGGAGTTGTGCATAAAATGTGTTTGATGATACGCCTAAGAGAGTTGGAAGTGTAGATATAATGGTGAATTTATTATTTTTTTTCTTCAGCTTGAAGTGTCTTCTTTATCGCCTCGATCAGGTGCAATACTTATCCATGGGAGCTCACATCCAAAGTAGAATGACCTACGCTTCGATGTCCACAAATCGCAAGGCTCAAGGTGCTAGCTACTTAGCCTAAGGATTGATTAAAGTTACCTGTAATGTTGGCATTGGGACTTGGCAATAACCGGTTCTTTCTTCTAACCAACTGATAGTGATATGCATTACATTTTCATTAAAAGTAATACTCAGTAAGTTGACTGATTCAAGAACAAGGTATGAATAAAACGAGTTAGTATTTTTTTCTTTAATTCTTTTTATTTTTGGGTTCTTATGCAATTAAGATGCTTTTACGATGTGGTGTTGATAGTTTTTGTAATTAGGTGCAGCTTGATTTGAGGTGCGTCCACATATTGTTTTTAGCTGATCGAATATCAAATTTTTTCGTTCACGTGGTGAGTAATCTATTTCTATAATCTTTTCGTACTACTAATCCAGGTCGATGAGTGAGTTTTGAAGTGATTTCTCATATTAAAAGTCCCTTAGATGTTTATATGATTAAACTGCCCGAGTTTTCACTATTTTAGTTGGATAAGTATTTATCAGTTTTATAGGGGTGTTTGGTTGTCCTATAAAGTCGGCAAGTGTCGTTGTGTTTGAATATTGATGTAAATGTGTAAGTATATGTATACATTAATAAAATTTGCATTTGGAACTCTTTGTCAATGATGCTTCTGTTGGTTTAATCTTCAGGTACATAGGCAACCGAGTTACCAATGATGATTGCACAGTCGTAAACTGGGTGTCAAGGCACTATAATGTTGAGGAATGTTTACCATGGGAATGCAGCGGACATGACGGGGGCTATTGCAATGTGCAAGTGGTAATTCAATGTTGTCAAGGTAATTTATGTTCCAATCTGTAGGTTGAAATATGATATATAATTACACTGTGATTTTTTTTACATCACTGGCTATGAGCCTATGATTTTATAATGTCATATTACATCAAGTTCACGACCAGTAACAAAATGTTTAGAAGTTAGAACTTTTTTCCCCCTATAATTGTGGCCAGCTGATCTTTTTCAATTTCTGACTTTAATAGGGTCCAACATTTTTGCTACTGAATAACAAGTGTCCGCAACAAATTAGCCTCGCCATAGATGCATTTGTAAATGCGTACAGTAAAGCTAAGCCTAATTTTGAGGCAAGTTCTATTCTTCTTTATGCTGGAATACCTACATACGTAATCAGTGTTGCCATTGAACCCATGGTATATAATTTTGTTACATTAATTTCACTATATATTTTTGTTGGTTTCTGGAACAGACAAATTGCAATCTGCCCTGATGCTTGAATGACACGTGATGCATCTGATATTTACAGGCCTTAAATACTGAACAGGTGAATTGCACAATTATTAACCCGTCCATCTCAAGGATAAGATAGCAACATGTGTATATTATAGAAGATGAAAATTACACTCCAAAATGTAAATAGGTAAAAGTTGACTGTTTTAACCAGTTCTAAACATGTGAAAATTACTTAGTTGTTGGCGTTTTTTTCCTTTTTTTTCAGAGCTCTGAACCAGGTTCCGAATTCCGCCAACTAAAGCTTATCGTGTAATTTTTGGAGATGTAAGGGATACATTACATAATACACATGAACGAGGTCGACATCTATTAGCCCATGAGAATTCCGACATTCCATAACAATTTGCTTATACCAACGTTGAACATGTATCTCTGAACCCCACAGCTTCATTTTATTACTCCTATTATCCGATATGTGTGGCAGATATGTTTTAAGAATTGTTTTGATTTACGTCTAAAACTAAGACGTCACAAGATCGAGTATTGCTTCCTTAAGGGCAGTAACAAGTTTTTATTTTTGGACAGGACTATGTTTTTAACCAATAAATGTTCTTGGCCATCCTCTAATTTGGAACCAGTATGGAATGGATTCAACTATGGAATCATGAATACCTTTCTTTGCCCGAAAATGTATTTTATAGCTCTCGGAATATCATGCGTAATGTTTGCCCTTCAGTTTTAAACATAAGACCAGATTGTCAACTTGATCATGTAACCTCTGTCTTACTTTATGAAGCTACAGGTGTTTTAGGAAGCTACAGGTGTTTGTACATAATCTTAAATCTTGCTTTTTATGGCTCTATTTATAGTCTATTTCACTCATATCCTGAACCTGTTATTAATCATCAAATTAAATTACAGGGAACCTCTTCTGGCTTCTTGCGACCCTTGCCTGTAGGTGAACATAACACAAGCTCGGTAACAAACCTTTTGCCGCAACAACGGAGTCTGTTAATATGTTGGATACTTTATCAAAAAAAACATGCTTGATCAGCATAGCATATATCGTATGTATTGGATTGATTGCTTTTGTATAAGATATATCTTCAGATGTATGTGATAAGTTAGTTTTATTGGAAATGACATTTACGTTGAATTTTAACACATTTATTTTGTAAACTGTACGGCAAAAAATGCCGCCCCGCCGCAATGCGGCGGCCGGCACCCACCTCGTTTGTTATTACAAGTGGTTTACCAAAGTAAACTATTCTTTGAAAGTGACTTTCGGATTAACAAACAACATGACCGAATTCAGTAAACAATTTATGGTTTGGTTATGGTTGTTGAATGATGAGAACCTAAGCCAAAAGTTCCGTGTAGATCTCCCATTTACCAAAGATCCCATCTATCCATCTCATCCGTCCATTAAAAACCCTCCCAACCGTTAGATTATTTTTTTTTTTTTTTTTTTTTTTTTTTTTTTTTTTTTAAGTAATAATCAAAAGGGCAAAACAGACAATACACTTAAAGCATTATAACGCTTCTCTCAAACAAAATCAACAAACAGACTCATTCAAACGAACGGTTACATACTCTCACCCACCCCATTCAAACCCTCATTTTCAATCTCAATCTCTCTCAATAACCGTTAACCGCCGTAGTTGTTGATATAATGAAGTTAGTTGATCAATCGAAGGGTAAAATTGCTTATTTTGTTTATTATTTACGTTTTGTTGATTTTTTTGATTATTTTGTTGCTTATTTGGTAGATTTTTATCGATTGTTGATGATTTTATTGTATTATTAAGCTATTTTGACCTAATTTTGAATCTGATGCTGATTAGATTAGGTTTGTAGAGTTTTTGTTTTTGTTATGCTGATTAGATTAAGCTATTAGAGTTTTTGTTAGATTAGGTTTGTAGAGTTTTTGAATCTGATGCTGATTACGGTTGTGCTGCGAGTGCGTTGAGTGTTGAGTGACTGTCGTGTGGTGAAATATTAGTCACTGGAATCGTATAAGTTTAAGCGCTTTTTTAAAATGTGTACTGAATGTGAGATTTGAAGTTGTATATTAACTTCTGCGCTAATTCCTATTTGTGGCTAAGTACGTGCTGCACTTCCAGTATTTCATGACATCTTTGTTGATGCACGTGACTTGCTGAGATGTAATTAGATAGGGACTAGCATACATGTGAGAAGTGTGCATTTGAGTAGAAATACTTTTAATAATGGTACAAGGCGTCTACTTTGAGCTTAATTATAAGCACTCTAATAAGCTAATTTATTGAACCTAAAGGGGGCAAATGAAAGATCACCTAGCAGAGAACCTAAAAACCTAAAAAGCCGTAAATCTAAACACCTATTGCTACCTTAATTGACCCCTAGAACAGATGTCCCTAACCTTCTAGTCTGCTGAATCAGTTTTGGGACAGATTTATGATGAGATTTAACCTAGCAAATGTTGTTGGAATTGCTTGGAAATGATTATGTGTAAACTTTGCTAAGTAAACTAACCCCAAAATTAAATTCAAGCCTAATAAACACTTACTGATACCCTAAATGATCCTAAGAACAGGTCCTATGGAACCAATTTTCATACTTTGACTTTTTATCTAATATACCTAACTTTTGACTTTAGTGAGTTTCTACTGATCTAAGCTTATCCTAAATGTATTACTAAGCATATATAAAGTTGAATTATCCTATATGCAACTAATCTTAGCCTATATCTAAAAGTGCAGCAATTACAAATCCTAAATGTCTGCTAATTTGAAGATACCAAGGACTTTTGGCTTTTTGCTAATTAACTACTACTTTTATGTTTGATTTTACTTATATTAGCCTACTGTGACTTACCAATGCAGAAAAAACAACTCTAAAACACCTATACCTCAGACAATAAGACTGATCCAAACACCCTTTAGAACCATGTTGTGTTATGAATTAAATGGATTTGTTGGATACATTGTCTGATTGTGAAAACTATGCTGAGTGTATTTTGTTAGAATCATATATGATTCTCATAGAATCATATATGATTCTATGAGAATCATATATGATTTTATGAGAATCATATATGATTGTGTTATATTATTTTATTGTTATTAACATTTAAAATTTTTATGCAGGTCGATCAAAAAGTTTTGCTCATAAGCCTAAAGAGAAGATAACAAATGTATCATCTAAGAAGGCTACGACTTCTGATAAACCAAAATCAAATGTTGTCAAACCTCAAGCTAAACCTCCTCCTGTAAAACAGAAACCTCAACCTCGTGTAGATGTCAAACAGAAACCAAAGTCAAAAATTTCTGTCAAGAGGTTTAGGTCTACGAATGAGCCTGAAGAAGAGTCTGAAGGAGGTGAGTCTGAAGAAGAGTCTGATAAGGAAAGTGAGTCTAAGGACGACAGGAAACCGTCGTAATTATAAACTTTTAACGATACGATACCAATATAATTCAAAACGTCGGGTAAATTATAATATAATTTTATATTATATAAATGAGTATGAAAATGTTAGATCATAGTCAGAGTGTCAGGTATATGTTAGTAGTAAAAACTGAGTGGTAACGTTAATTAAATAATTAAACATAACGTTAATGAAACACACAAAC
>LBNU01003561.1:59455-79134 GCA_014162995.1 Artemisia annua | reverse complement strand
ATATTTTCTTCTTCCACATCAGCATCCAGCAACATCTCAGTTTCATCTATAAAAACAGAAGAATCATATCTGATTCTACTATAAAAACAAAAAAAACAGAAACAGAGAAGAATCATATATGATTTACCTTCTTCCACATCAGCTTCATCCATTATCTCAGGTAAAATTTCTTCTTCCATAACGATGGCGTGATGACTGAATTGAATGTTTCGAAGGTTGGGGATGACGACGTTTGGGGATGACGATGGTTGGGAATGACGATTGGGGAGGTGGTGGACGGTTGGGGATAACGATTGGGGAGGTGGTGAACGGTTGGGGATGACAGTTGGAGGTGGTGGACGGTTGGGGATGACGGTTGGAGGTGGGGGACGGTGAAGGTGGATGGTGGAGGTGTGTGTGTGTGTTTTTGACCTAATTTTTTTGGAGAAAAGAATGAGGGGAAGTTTGGATGTCGCGCTTGGTATGTGCTTATTCACATACCTTTTATTCACCATTAATAGACTATTTTGGACCAAAAACTAACGCGAAAAGCCAAAGATATCGTGTTTTGTGTTTATGACTGTGCAGGTATGGATATTGCTAAAACATCACAAAAAGCAACCTAAAAGCCCAAAAAGAGCACGAGATGTGGAAAAGAGTTTGAAAGAGAAGCAAAAGAAGAAATCTACTCATGAAAAGCCCGTGAAGATGAATTATTTCTCAAAGNCACCATTATCTCAGGTAAAATTTCTTCTTCCATAACGATGGCGTGATGACTGAATTGAATGTTTCGAAGGTTGGGGATGACGACGTTTGGGGATGACGATGGTTGGGAATGACGATTGGGGAGGTGGTGGACGGTTGGGGATAACGATTGGGGAGGTGGTGAACGGTTGGGGATGACGGTTGGAGGTGGTGGACGGTTGGGGATGACGGTTGGAGGTGGGGGACGGTTGGGGATGAGGGTTGGGGATGGGGGACCGTGAAGGTGGATGGTGGAGGTGTGTGTGTGTTTTTTTGACCTAATTTTTTTGGAGAAAAGAATGAGGGGGAAGTTTGGATGTCACGCTCTTTTTTTAGTTTATCTAATTGTCTTTTTTGCCCCTCAAGTGTAAACATTAGATTTAATCTAAGCCTTTAGATCAAATTGGATTGTATGGTTAGGATTTGTTGATTGGTTCTATGGCAAGGAGGGGTTCTTCATGGATCTCAACTCGAGAACCTAATGAGTTGTCAAATACAGAGTATTCTTCATACACAATTTATAAAGATTACAAAACAAATAAATAAACCTCTAATCTACCATAATTAGGCTTAGGCCTACTATGTTTAACCTCTAAGAGTGTTACATGCATAGCGCGTTAACCACAAGTTATCTGCACTACCACTTTAACTTTTACCGTATAACATTCTTATCACACAAAACCTAAAAAAACACATTTCCCATCTATTAACATGTTATAGGTACACATGAGTCCCATTTTTTTTTAACATTTTTTTAAACAAACACAGTTTATTAAACTAAAAATAAAATGATAATTCTTAAAACAAACTACATCATGAATAATTAAGCTGCAATACATAAAATCAAACCTATATGCAGCGGTTCGTCATCACAACCAAATACGAACCAACTTATGTCACCCATTCATCAATTTCCATTTGAAGAAATGTACAAACCTTAATTTTTGGACTCTTTGCAAAACACCTCTCGTGAGGACTCTCCCGTCGAAGTCACGGCCTCGCCCCCAACGAAGGCGTAAAAAATACGCCAAAAGAGGACGGTTCGAAATGAGGTCGAACCCCGGTGTGTTCCATGAACCACTAAGGAAGAAATTGTGTTGTGAAAAGGTTGGGTTCATGTATACGGAAATAGCGTCCTTGATAACACGAGAAGGGAGAAAGGATTTTGGATTGCGGTTTTAGTGTACGTGGAGAGCAAAATAAAGGTAACTGGTCTCAGAACCTACGACATGGTAAATGGGAAATGGAAGACTGTGTGTCCTAAAGTGGCTCAGTTTTGTGGAGTGTACGCTAACATCATGCGACGGGCGTCGGAGAGTGGAGCCGGAGAGTGGAGCCGGAGACGGGGATTACACCCAAAGGGCACTTATTGAATATCAAGCTAAATACGGAGTACTGTGTACACTTCTTCAATGTTGGGAGATTTTAAAAAACATCTCCGAAATGGATGGATATTAAAGTTCCAGACTTTTTGAAGAAAATCAACAAGAAAAGACCAAGAGATACAAGTCACCGGGGTCTAGTTCGTTCAACACAATGTAGTCTAGGGATGCTAGTTTTAATCTGAATGTGGCATTGGAGCTGACGAGGAAAAGGAGGTGCAGGAAGTTGAACGACGACCAATGGGCAGGGACAAAACGAAAGCGGAGAAGAAAGGGCGGGATCATAGGATCGTCATTAACTATGAAAGACGAAGCGTTGGCTAGGTTGATGGTCTCCGAGTATGCAAGTCACAATGAGCCGTATATGAACGCGCTACTTTTTTGGAGATCAGAAAGAAGGAGCTGAAACTAAAGGAACAAGAGTTGGCAATGCCGAAAGATGAACAACATAAAAAAAGACACAATGTTCTATATGCAGCCATATGATAACTTGGCTGAAGTACAACTCGACAGGATGGAAGAAATAAGGGCGGGGATCAAGGTGGAGTGGAATTTGTCATATTAGTTTACTTTTTTCATTTCATACGTTTAAGTTTTTATTTATTTATGTATAGTTTTTAATTTCATGCATTTATGTTTTTAATAATCTATGTAATATTTTTAATTTATGAATAAAAAGTTTAATTAAAAAAATGGGTATCAAGGTGAGGTGGTGTGATAACTAGGTTGAAAGGTGAGAGGATGTGACGGAAAGAAGAGAGGGAAAAGTGTAGTGACGCTGATGCGAAAGGTGTGGGTGTGATCTCTACCTTTACTCCCCAACTAAATGCATATTATGGTCTCCTACCCGACCACAAATTCATTTTGGTTTGTGTGTGTTTGTTTTCAATTTGTTTTTGTGGAGTAAGTTTTTGGTTGTTGTTATGGTCGTCTTACTACTTATTTATGGTCTGTGTATTGTTAGAGAGAAAAAACTAAGTTGGCACTCATATGATATGGTGAAGGTCATCGTTAAAAATTGTGGTCACCATTATCATGAGTTTGTGTGAAGTCAAAATGATAAAGTTAAAAAATCAATCCTATTCTATAAGTCCATTTTTTAATTCAAATTCATACGTCCGATTCTCATATTACATGGCACATGTAATAACTTAATGAATAAAAACAAATATGAAGTCATTCCACGCTTTCAACCGGCATTGGCCTTTTTCTTAACCATGCAGCTCCAAAACTATGGTAAAAACTGAAATTTCGTACAGTATATATATATATCACCTACAAGTGAAAGCATTAGCTCTCAAGGTACATACATATACTCCATCATCACATCTTCGAGTCGAAAGAGTTACAGATCAAGATCAATGGCAGGGATAGAACATGAACCACGAGTAATCGGAGGAAGTAACCGCATTTCATCCGTAGACTTGAGTGCCATTCCTTCTCCTGTTGTTAATAGCATAGATTATGATCATCAAGAAGAAGTGCATGATCAGGTTTCACCGCCATATATTCATAATTCCATCTTTTGTGCTAATACAAGAATTAATATTTAAGCTATGTAAATGGCCAAAGACGGCCATATTTTTCAAAGTGAGATTCAAATTAACTCGCAATGTTTCTTATATTCGCAAACAATAATTCTCAGAAACCTGGATGGAGAGCATTCCTCTCATTTGTTGGTCCTGGTTTCCTTGTTTCATTAGCTTATCTTGATCCTGGAAACTGTAAGTATGATCTTAGTTAACCCCTCTACCTCTTGTTATGCCTTTCGTTGATCATCACAAACTTATCAAGCTTTTGTATGCAGTGGAGACTGATTTACAAGCAGGAGCGAACCACCGATATGAGGTTAATATCCATGCTACGAAGAACCATATTTATACATTGATATACTATTATTACATGTAATGCTAAAATAGCTTATTTTTCAGCTACTTTGGGTGATATTAATCGGGTTAATCTTTGCACTAGTCATTCAATCTCTGGCGGCAAATTTAGGTGTAAGCACTGGTAATACTACTATTTAATCCCGACATAAATCTATTTGTGAAGAAGCTAGCTAGAGCTAACTATTTAATAAATTATGGGGTTGATTGTTCAGGCAAGCATCTATCAGAGTTATGTAAGGCTGAATATCCAAATTTTGTGAAGTATTGTCTATGGCTGCTAGCTGAGGTTGCAGTCATTGCAGCGGATATTCCAGAAGGTATGATTATTTAAATTTGGATATGAAGATTGTTTTATATATTTCTAGCCTGATGTATGTGTTTAGTTATTTTTATCTCATTAACTTTATCTGTAAACTTATGATTCGGTTTGCTTTGAGGTTGACAGTAATTGGGACGGCTTTTGCACTGAATATCTTATTCAAGATTCCAGTTTGGGTTGGTGTTCTACTCACTGGTTTCAGTACCCTCCTACTTCTTGGCCTCCAAAAATATGGCGTAAGAATTCTTTTTATATGTATATTATTAGGCCTGCAAAGCACAAACTAATGGATGAATTTATGTAGGGGAAAAAATTCAAAAAAAGGCAAAAAAAATAAAAAAAATAAAAAAATAAACAACAACAACAACAACTATATTGATGTCCCATCTTTATCACTAAGTGATTAGGAGAGTAAATGTAATTCTGCAGTCAGTTAGTCAATTAGCATTTGTTATGTTCGGTTTTTGGTTTTATATAAAAATCCAAACGAAAAAACCAAACTACTCCATACTAATATTTATAAAACTAATAAAAAATGTACATATTTGTTTTGATACAAGTAATCACTAAAGTCTAAAAACTAAGAGACACGTGTACTAGATATTCGTAACAGATGTTTATTTATCTAATGTTATAATAAATTCGTAAAATTAGTTTTGTTTATTTCATATATGTTCGCGCATCTCATCTTTATATACATGCTATGTAATCTTATTATTTTTCGACAAAATATTCAACTTACTTTTTATGCTTTCTTGATTTAGGTTGTGGGTGTTCGGATATTTGAAATTTTGATCAGAGTTTGTTAAAAAAGTTGGGTTTTATGAAACGTTAGTTGTGGAACTCATATAAAAGTTTTCTAAAAATTATAGATATTTGGATATTCGGATATATAAATTTCGGATATCCGAATTGAAAATTAGCTAAAATATTGGGTCTAACATAAAACTATCATCGCAAATTTCGGATATCCAAATTTGATTTTAGCGAAAAACCGCCTTAAACCGTCCCATGCTCGCCGCCTGCTTAAACATCTGAAGTGATTTTGCACAGTCAGTAACTTCATTAATTATTTAGATAGAATATGATACACGATCTATGTACATAGTCAAATCTATTGTAGCAAAACTAGGGGCAATGCCTCCATTACTACAAAGTAAGGAAATGATTTTGTTGTGTTGGTACTTACTTGATAATTGTAAATATGGTGCCTCATAATTTTTTTTTCTAGATCCGCCACTATTATAATACTAAACATTGAAACAGAGCTTTATTTACAGTACATAAAAGTACAGAATACATGAATTATATTATGCTGTCAAGTACAAGGAATATCCATAGTTTGTTTTTTGAGTTCTAACTTCAAGATATATGGGCACACAAAAATATAGGTGAGGAAGCTGGAAATGTTTATAGCCATTCTAGTTTTTGTCATGGCTGGTTGTTTCTTTGGAGAAATGAGCTATGTGAAGCCACCGGCTGGTGAAGTGCTAAAGGGAATGTTTATTCCGAAACTTATTGGCAATGATGCGACTGGTGATGCCATTGCACTACTTGGTGCACTTGTTATGCCGTATGCTCCACTGCCTAATACTCATCAATATTCTTATTCTCTGGTTATTCTTTTAGTTCATCATCTTAAATGACATTTAACCATTTTCAACAGGCATAATCTGTTTCTCCATTCGGCTCTTGTTCTTTCACGAAAGATACCGAATTCTGTTCGTGGGGTCAATGTAAGTCTTTACATGAACAAGAATAGTCACAAATATACATACCCTCAAAAGATTTAACGAAATGGTCCCAATATGACTTCAAAACTCAAACTCGGGTTCTTTGCCTTAATGGCTGATGTTGTCTTACAGGATGCATGCAGATACTTCCTGATAGAAAGTGGGATTGCTCTCTTTGTAGCATTCTTGATCAACGTCTCAATCATCGCTGTTTCTGGAACCGTTTGCTCAACTGAAAACCTATCACCTGACGAAATGGATCGTTGTAGTGATCTTAATCTTAACTCGGCTTCATTTCTTCTCAAGGTACGAGACTTATAGGATTTCAGTTTGAAAACTATTATGCCAACAGGCAACAACCTTTAACAAAAGACTTATATTCCTCTATTTAATATACAGAATGTTTTAGGGAAGTCCAGCTCCACTCTTTATGCTATTGCGCTACTAGCTTCTGGCCAGAGTTCAACTATCACCGGCACTTATGCAGGACAATTTATTATGCAGGTTAATATAAGTTCTTTGCAACGATCAAGCACTTAACAACCAAAAGTCCTTTTTAGTATAAGAATAGAAATGGTACTAATTATGGCTTCATTCTATCATAGGGTTTCTTGGATTTAAAGATGAGGAAATGGCTTCGGAACTTAATAACTAGGTGCATCGCCATCACACCGAGTTTAATAGTGTCAATTATTGGCGGGTCTTCAGGAGCTGGAAAACTAATTATCATCGCATCGGTTTGTATTTCCATTTTGAAACTGACATTACAAATTCACTTCATGTTTCAATATTACTGACCTTCCTTATTGATATTTTCAGATGATATTGTCATTTGAGCTTCCTTTTGCCCTCATTCCACTCCTCAAGTTTAGTAGCACAACTACAAAAATGGGACCTCACAAAAATTCGACAATTGTGAGTTATCTATAATCTTATATGAAATGTATTAGGGGCAATTGAAGTTCATACAATATAATATGGTACATTTTGCAGATCATCGTCTTCTCCTGGGTGCTAGGACTTGGAATAATTGGCATCAACATTTACTACTTGACTACCTCATTTGTGGATTGGCTAATTCATAGTAGTCTGCCTAAAGTAGCTAATGTCTTCATTGGGATGATAGTATTTCCCATCATGGCCATCTATATTCTCTCAGTCCTGTACCTTATGTTCCGTAAGGATGTTGTTGTCACATTCATTGAACCTACAAAACTTGATCCGAGTGCTCAAGTTAGCATGGAAAATGGGGGAAATGGCGAAGGTAAGGGGCAGGAGTTGAGGAATTTTCCATATAGAGATGATCTTTCTGACATCCCGTTTCCAGAATAGTGCAACTGAAGTGTCTTATATGTATTATTAGGCTCATAATTGTCATTTAAACTTAAGGTATTGTCTTCGTGCCAAAAAGTTTAAGGTTGATCCTACACATGTATTCTATAGGGAGGAGATATGGCTACATGCAACCATTATATATATTAACTAGCTATAATGCCCGCGCACGCGCGAGTTTTTTAAAAAAAATTTTTTGAATGATATATTTTTATTTCTTAATAAACAAATAATTTAATCTTTGTTTTGTTTTATTTATGATTTTTAATTATATTTGTTTATTATTAAAGATAATTATTTAAAAAATTTAATCCTGTTGTTAGTTGCATCTTATCTATATTTTTTTGTACTTATCTTCTACTTGTGTAGTATATCAACAAAACAAATTTTTAAAATTTTAAATTAAAAAATAATAATTAAAATATTACCTAATAAGGAAATATTCTTTTTTCCGAAATACGAAAGTACCCGCTAGGGGTTTTGTTTTATTATATAAAAAAGATTAGCGATTTATGCGCTTATGAGCTTATCCATGTATAGCTAGTGAGTGTTGAATTCGTACTGTCACTATAATTACATAGAGTACTGAAACCACCCGTTTAGAAGGTAATGCTGATTTATTTTTTGAGGTTTCATAGACGCTGTTGGTTTTCAAGTGGGAACCTTTTGGACTTAAGTTGTTTTTCATTAACATAACAGCAATATAATTCAGTATGATGCTTGTGACCCGAAATAATCTTTATCTTATGCTTATTAGTTTAGTTTAAACTTAAAGGACCAAAAGTGTTACTTAGAAACTTAATAACCGAATGTTTGTTAATTCGGTTAGGAACCACAAGGAAGGGACGCGTTGCTTCATTGGCAACGTTTCAAAACCTTTATATATGTAGGAACATGTAAACGTTACAAGGTTAATCACATAGAAACAATTTACTTATTCATTCATTTCATTTTTGCAACTTATAACTCGATCTAGAGAGAAAGTTTGGGACAACAATTGGCATCAAGAGCAAAGAAAACAATACAACGAAACAAATCTGTTTCGACATCAAATTCAGAACGAGAAGCCAAAGTACAAGGACGCAGGAAAAGAAGAACACCACGTTCTCCTTTCAGCGAGGAACCTATTTCTGTTTTTTTCTTTATCTTCCAAAGAAAAACGAACAAGTTTGAATAAGGACAAGCGTAGAAGAGATAGTGCACGATCTGTTTTACGTAGGAGTTGCAAACGTATAACATCAAGCGTTATTGGTGTCGAGGAAGAAAGTGGAGACTTTGTGTGAATACCGGTTGAAAACATACACAAAGCAAAGACGTTGTTGAGAAGTAAAGCGTATACGTAGTACGAAGAATATTCAAAGAGGAGTGTGTGGAGTTTGTGTTGTTATAACACAAAGAACAACAACAACGTATAGAGAAACAAGATGAAGGATTGTTTTGTTTCGTTGGAACCAAGGAACAAGCAAAGGGACTGTTTTGTTCATTGAAACAAAATCAGGAAACAAAGAGACATTTGTTTTGATTTAGCGTGGGTTACCAAGGAGTGGTAACGAAGGTTTGTGTGTAGGGAACTTAGAGATTTCAACGTGACCGAAATCAAGGACAACACATAAAGGGAAAACAACGTGTAGCGTGGTACAAGGAAGAAATTGTTAGTTTGTTTTGTGTCGAATAAAAGGAAGGCAACAAACAACAACAAGAACAAGGAGACAGAAACATTTTTGACTCGTTGGGTACAAAAAAAACAATAAGCAATTTGACAAGGAAAGAAAAGGAAAACGTTGTGTAGTTTTTTGATTCGAAGAAAAACAACAACGACAACAACAAAAATCCGAGAGTTTTTTGGTTCAAATTTGGAGTCGAATAGGTTTAAGAAAAAGGCAACGAGGCAAAAGGTTCAAAAGGAATAAGGCGGGAAAAAGATCAAAGTTGGTGAACGATTATTACTAAGAAAACGAATTGAATACATCTCGTATTCATTACAAAAGTAACGAGGTCATAAGTTTCTAAATTTTCTGGATTTCAATTAATATTAGAATAATATAGAACTTGTTAGTTTATATTATTAGGAAATCCCAATAACTATTTATTGATCCCGTAGTATTAAGATTCCCGGAAATTATATATATATTCTTACAAATAGAAAGGATACCATATTAAGAAAAACAGATTTATTACGCATTAGAAAGTGAAGATAATAAATACCTATAAGATGACTACCGAGGATACGTCAAACAACAACAACACAAATATAGTGAAACCCTTAACACCTATTGCACAATACCAATGCCCTAAATTGAAAAACACAAATTACACGGTATGGGCTATACAAATAAAGGTTATACTAGAAGCACATGGTTTGTGGGAAGCAATAGATCCTAAGGATAACACAGAAGTAGATGATAAGAAAAACAAGGCAACAATGGCCTTGTTATATCAAGCATTGACCGAGGATGTAATTTTACAAGTAGCAAGTTGTAAGACGGCTAAGGAATTATGGAATGCGTTAAAGAAAAGACACGTTGGAGAAGAAAAAGTGCAGCAAGCACGATTGCAATCATTGATGATTGGATTTAACTCACTTCAGATGAAGGAAGATGAGACGGTGGATGCATTTGCAGACAAGTTAAATGGCTATGTCACGAAGGCAAAAGAACTAGGGAAAACATTAGATGAATCACTTATAGTTAGAAAACTATTAGACTCCACACCCGATAGATTCATTCAGATAGTAGCATCCATAGAACAAACTAGTGATCTAGACGACATTACCCTAGATGAGATCACTGGAAAACTCAAGGCGTTTGAGGAAAGGATAAAACTCCGGAAGGGAGGTCAAGTTGAAAGCCAGGAGAATTTACTATTCACACACGGTGAACACTCAGGAAGAGGAAAGCGATTTAGTAAACGTGGAGGTAGATCAAACTATTCACGAGGAAACTGGCGGAATAACAAACACAGAAATAACTCATAAGAAGGAAACTTGATGAGTGTGTAAATACTCATCATTTTTGTATCATCTGAACTGCCAAAACATCCAAAAACTCCCAAATATGCATCAAAATACTGAAAATATCCCAGGGTTGTGCATTATATGTTTTAGATGCAAAATGTTTAAAAACAAATGAAAAACGAACAAAGTTTACATAATTGGCAGTTTCAGTCCCTCAACTTTCAAAACT
The DNA here is from genome assembly GCA_014162995.1 of Artemisia annua. Taxonomy (NCBI): domain Eukaryota; kingdom Viridiplantae; phylum Streptophyta; class Magnoliopsida; order Asterales; family Asteraceae; genus Artemisia; species Artemisia annua. The sequence goes on along the minus strand of LBNU01003561.1, from coordinate 68,574 downwards.
TGTCAAATCTAGTCCCTGAGCATTAATTTTGAAAGTAAAGTCAACCAAAGTCCTTAGAAAATCACAAGTTGTCATAATTAGTCCTTTGATGAAGGTCTTCATGGATGACTTCTCGGTCATTGGGGATTCCTTTCAGACATGTCTCTCCCATTTGGAAACTATGTTAAAACGGTGTGAAAACACCAATCTTTGTCTAAATTGGAAGAGCCATTTTATGGTCAAAGAAGGCATTGTCCTCGGCCATAAGATTTCCAAAAACGGGATTGAGGTTGACAGAGGCAAAGTTGATGTCATTGCTAAATTACCTCATCCCACCTCCGTCAAAGGTATTAGGAGTTTTTTGGGTCATGCCGGATTTTATCGTAGATTCATACAAGATTTTTCCAAAATCGCCCGGCCTTTGACCCATCTCCTTGAGAAGGATGCTCCTTTTATCTTCTCACCGGAGTGCATCGAAGCTTTTGAAACATTAAAGAAAAAGCTTACTGAGGCACCGATTCTAGTTGCCCCCGACTAGGACTTGCCATTTGAGCAGCGATGCAAGTGATTTTGCTATCGGTGCAGTCCTGGGGCAACGCAAAACCAAACATTTTCAGCCCATACACTATGCAAGCAAAACAATGACCGAGGCTCTAACACATTACGCCACTATGGAAAAAGAGCTATTAGCCGTGGTGTATGCCTTTGAAAAGTTTCGGCCGTATTTGATCTTGACCAAATGCGTAGTGTATACGGACCACTCGGCTCTCAAATACCTCTTTGCAAAGCTAGATGCAAAGCCGAGATTGCTTCGTTGGGTTCTCCTCCTACAAGAATTTGATATTATTATACGTGATAAAAAAGGAGCTGAGAACCTAGCTGCTGATCATTTGTCCCGATTAGAGAACCCACACCAAGATGTTTTCGAGAAAAAGGAAATAAATGAAACATTTCCTCTCGAGACACCGAGTGCGGTTGCTTTTCGTGGAGATTCTACCACCCCATGATTTGCTGATTTCGCAAATTACCATGCGGGAAACTTCATAGTGAAAGGGATGTCGTCCCAACAGAAGAATAAGTTCTTTAAGGATGTTAAACATTACTTCTGGGACGACCCCTACTTATTCAAAATCTGTGCCGATCAAGTCATCCGGCGGTGTGTTTATGGTCAGGAAGCCACTGAAATTCTCAAGGCTTGTTTTGAAGCACTACTTTGGAGAGGACATACCATCCATGGTTGTCCCAGATCTCCAAACTTTCCCCAAGGACAAATGAATTCGGGGATCGAGTCAAGCTAGCGACTCGATGAACAAAAACAGTAGCACAACATGGGTTTTCACCCATGTCTCTGACTTATTTCTACTTTCTAACACCAAAGTATGGGGGAGTGGCCGTCCCCTACTGCTGTTTGCAATGTATATATGTATATTCCAAAAAAAAAGTGTTTGTATGTATAATATAAATAAAGTGAAAAATGATATTTCCACAGTTAGCTTAGAATATTGCCTCTTTTCCGTTCAAAGAGTCGGCATAATAGCCGGGACTTTGAATATTGAGGACAATATTCAATTCTAAGTGTGTGGGGGGGGGGAATTCTAGCGAATTTTATCACATTATACCATCTAGTACCCCCGTTTTTGGCCAAAATTTTAAAAAAAAAATTCACTTTATTTCAAATTTTTTTGTGGTTATCAGTCCGCCATGTCTAACCGAGTCCAGGAGCAAACGGCTCTTGGTAAAGATTAATCAAATCCGTTTATGGCTGACAATTTGCCAAAAATTGTATGGTATTCAACTCACCATATCCTAAAAAGTAAAAGAGTTGACTATCCCGCAAGGTTATGGCTTGTGGTAAAGGCAGTTGGAAAACCATAATTGGTAATCAGCTCACCAAAGATAATTTATCTAAGAGTTGGCTAGTCCAGAAGCAAACGGCTTCTGGTAAAGACAAATCAAAACCGTTGAAAGCTGGTGGTTTGCTCAAAATCATATGGTTATCGATGTACCATGGTTCTTACTTGAACTAAAACATTTGGCTACTCCAGAAGTAATGACTTTTTGTAAAGAGACTTAAAATCCATTAAATTTTCATAAAAGATTGCTAGGGACTAGCAATAGTTTAGTGTGGGGGATTGATGAGTACTCAAACACTCATCATTTTTGGTTAATCTGAACTGCAAAAACATTTGAAAACACTCAAAAACGCATCAAAATGCAGAAAATATCCAAGGATCGTGTTTTATATGTCTCAAATGCAAAATGTTTAAAAACAGATGAAAAACGAACAAAGTTTGCATAATTGGTAGTTTCAGTCCCCTAACTTTCAAAGATTGGCAAAAATAGTCCCTGGAATTTAAAAATGTGGAATTTTATCATTCAAGGTCCCTAAAATATTTTAAGTTGTCAAAATTGGTCCTTGAATGAATTTTTGGGTGAATGGCAGAAAAGGTCCTTGAACTTTTGGAAAATATCAAAAATGGTCCTTGGGTATTTAAAATGGAAAAATTTCATCAATGGTCCTTGGGTTTATTAAGTTTGGCATCATTGTTCCTTATGAGAACTTTGGTAATGTTACATTTTCAGTCCCTCAACTTTGGGCAAATTACAAATATGGTCCTTGTGATTTAACATAACCAAACGGACCCTTATGTTTACATAAGCCCCAATCCAACCCAAAACCCATCCACCCCTGGCCCAAACCCTTTCCAGCCCAATCCTTAGCCCATTACTCCTTTTTATATAAAAAATCCCACCCTCGCTTTTATATACTCCCAGTCAACAAGTCAAACCTCCACCTTCTTCTCCCCCCACTTGGTACCTGCTACTGTTCCCTCCATTCCTCCAACTCACCTTCTCCAATTCTTGTCTCCTTGACTCCCATATGATCCAAGAAACATTTATTGTGCACAATTTCCTTCAAGTTATATCAAAAGCAGTTGAAGACTTTTTTTGGGGCCAAAAGGAGATTTGAAGGCTGAGAATTGTTTAACTCATGCAACGGCTCAGAATTATGGTGGGAAGTACTCATAGGGTGACATAAACCCTAGAAGTTCCCTATTTAAGGAAAGAGAAGCAGCAGAAGCAAGTGTGTAGTTTTATTAGTTAATTTTGATGTCGTATTAAGTGATTTTCCTTTTTCCAGTGTACTAATTAGCTTCTAAGTTGTATCATTCATGTTTTTAGTGTACTAGAAACCATTTTTATTCAGTTAATCAAAGTTCCCTTTGTTTAATACAGTTTATGTACCTTTAGCTTGAAAATCTCAAATCCAATTGGAGTTGTTAAGAGTTATCGTTCAGTGTTTGTTTAAGCTCATTGAAGCTTATCTATAAGCTTTCTAATGTTTTTAAAGTATAAAAAGTAGTTTACTTAAGAAAATTAAAAAAAATATACAAAAAAAAAATCACTCAAAAATCAAAAATTAATGAAGATGGTGAAAGATGGCTGGAGCACTGTGCATTAGGGATGGCAGTTGGTTAGTGGCTTAGTGGTAAGCCTATAGGTGTGATTTTGTGGTCCTTGGTTCTGTGTTTTCAGCTTGGGAGTTTTTTGTAAGCTTTTGTCAATTTTTGCATTTTATTGTTCTTAAGCTTATTGTTGCCTATCAGTGTGATTTTAGTGCTTATTTGTTGTTCTTAAGTGATAGTAGGACCTAATATAGCCTGTTTATTCTTTGGATTTCTTTGTTGCTCATTGTTCACTTAAACTGTCAAATTAGCATAAGTAGTAATCTAGGATATTTGTTGTGATAATTGATGTTATTGTGCTTAGTTCAGTTTAGTACATCACTATAAATTCTTAAGTTTTCATTTCATGGTCTCATTATATCACTAGCTTCAAAAATCTAAAAATTTCCTTTTTAAAGGTGTGTTTGGATTCGTTGGGTTAGCTTGGTTAAAGACTATTCTGGTTGTTGTTTTTAGCTTAGCCATATCACTTTAGGTTTATTTGTTGCATTCAAAGCATAAAATCCAGTGGTGTTTAGTTAAAAAGTGAAATCTTGTGTTAATCTCAGTTTCCATTGCACTGTTAAGATTTTATGTTCTAGATCTCATCTTATCATTGCATAATTGTTAGATATAGCTTAATTCAGTTGTATTATAGCTTATAACAACATCTTAAGTCAGTAATAATCAACCAAAACTCACAAAAGTCAAACTAGTTCAGAATCTTAAAAAGTCAAATTTCTTAGTAATTTATTTTTGAATAAACTTGTGATTTTAATTGTGATCTATTTGTTGGGTTTTAGCTTATGTGCTTTTGGGTTATTAATATTTTGTTGCTAATCCTAATTAGAGTATTTTTATTTATTTTTATTAACTTAGTTTAACTGCTTATTTGCTTCTTTGCTTTTAGCACTTTTTTAAGAAAGTGTCCTGTGCACAGTTGCACTAATCACTTTCTTAGACTCATATCTTGATCACTACTGTGTATTATTGTTTGTTAATTGTTGTTTTGTGTAGCCCTTCTAGCTAGTTTGTTATTTGTCTATATGATTTTCCATTGTGTGCTTATTTTGTCTGCTTATTATGTGCTCTATGTTTTCTCAAAGTCATTTACTACACTGAGTCATCAGTGTAGTTGATCTATTTCATAAGCTCTCAATAAGCTCAACAGTGAACTTCAGCCTGAGTATTTTAGCTTTTTGTGAAGCTTAACTACCCATCTCAAAGTTCCAAGGATCATTTTCTATTTTCAAGCTTATCTACTAGGCCTGCATCTAGCTTCTTTTTTGTCTCATTTCACTGTGAATACTGATTCATCAGTGTTCACAAGCTTTTTCACAAGCTTGTCATAAGCTCATTAGTGGGTCCCATTACTGTGATCTTTGGCTTTTTGGAAAGCCCTCCAGCCCAACTTGCTAGTTCCAGGCTTATATTTGGCTTTCTAGCTTATTTGATAAGCTTATTTAGCCCTTCCATTTGCTTGCAGGCCTGTTTGGTTGAGTGTGTATATTGGAATTGCTTATTTGTTTATCATAAGCTTATTAGTGTATTTCATTATTCCACTTTGCTCATTCCCAATTCTTTTTACTTATTTACATCTTATTTTGCTTTTGCTCTCATTCCTATTAGCTTATTTGACAGTTGTTGAGCTTAAAATCTAAATTTGAGCCACAAGCTCAAACTGTTAAGCTAATAAACTTTCATTCTACTTAATTTTTTAATTCTAAAATTTTTGTCTTCATTAAAGTTGCTTTATTTCAGTAATTTAATAGTTTTGTAAAAGAAAAATCAAAAAAATCATCATTTTAAATATAGTGATAGCTTCTATTTAATATTTCTTAGCGTTGTAGCTTATTTTCCAACTTTTTCATTAAGCACTTGCTGTTTTTATATTTTTCTTAACTTTCTGTCATCTTGTAGTATTTATAGAAAAAGTTTCAGATTTTTATTTGTTTGTTTAGTATTTATAGAAAATCAAAAATAGTTTAAATAATAATTAAATAGTAATTAATTAATAATAATTAGATAAATAGTGTAATAAATATATTTTCAGTTTTAAAATAAGTTTTAGGTTATTTTAGAATTTCCAAAATTTTATTTTCATCTATTTAGCTTAAATTAATATTAAATTGTATTTTAGTGTATTTTAAATAATTACTAAGTAGTTATTAATTAATAATAATTAATTAAATAGTGTAATAAATAATTTTATTTTTCTTAAAATTTTCTTTTCTCATTAGGTTTGTAAAAATATAATTTTCATAGGGATTAATACTGCTCTTCTTTTACTTTTAATTTTGTACGTAGACGTTTATTTAAACGTAAACGTACGTTTTTAGGTCTTAAAACGTTTCTAGGATATTTGGTTTTACGTGTTTGTTGATATTAATCATTGGAATCATTTTCTTTACATTTCCTTAGTTTTAAATCACTATTATCCCACTCCCAGTCAAAATCACCCGATCACAGATCCGTTTTTGTACAATTGCACACCTCGTTTGGATTAAACGACCCAGGAATATTCTATACTCCTTGGTTTAGTATTGGCTTAATTGTTTGACTTTAGTTGACCAAATCCTTGGTCAGTTTTAGTTGATTGTTCAGAGACAATCACTGGAGCATGGTGTATAATGGATGGCCATGGGTTAGAACTCCATGGGGAGTGTTAGGAAGTGTTTTATTGGTCCTTGTTCTTGGTGTTTAGCTGGAGAGCAAATTGTAAGCAAAAAAATTCTCATTTTTCATTTTACTGTAGCTTTGCTTATTACTGCTTATCTTTGTGCTTTCATGCTTATTTGAGGTTGCTTAGTCAGAATATATCTTAATATTAGGTCTTTGTTTGCTAGAATCCATTTGTGATCATATTTGCCATTTTACTGCCATTATAGCACTCTAGTAATCCTTGGTTATTTTCTGTTATTTTTGGTGCTTAAGTGTTTATTTTAGCTTATTATAGCAATATATGTGCTTGTGTCTCAGTTTTATGGTCTAAAATAAGCATTACCTTTGAAAATCTCATCATCACAGTTTTTAAGGTTTGTTTGGATTAGCCTGTATCTTTGTGTTTTAAGTTGCTATTGTTGTTGTTTACTGTTGCATTGTATCACATTAGGTCCTAGTAGGTCATACAAACCATAGAAACCAGTGTGTTTTGTTTAAAAGTCAAAATTCCTTTTAATCTCACCTCATTTGCTCATCTGTTAAGGATTTAAGTTCAAGTTGTCATCAAAACTCTTCATAAGTAGTTAAAGTTGTTAAAATTAGTCTAACCACAGTCCATTAGATCATATTCATTAATAAAATCAAGATCAAACTTCATTAAAGTCAAAGTGTTCATAGATTTCTAAAAGTCAACAATCTCAAGTCTGTTAGTTTGGTCAAATCTACCAGATCTTGCACAGTGCTTAATATGGATTGAAAATGGAAATCTCTTGTTGATTTATGTTCTTTGGTTGCTTATGAATCTAAATCAAGAAGAAATTTGGATTTTGAACTTCATTTGGTCATAGTAATTTAGCCTCAAACTTGTCTGTTGAGCTTGTAACCTCTCTTGTACCACCATTTAGTCCAGTGTGACCCAGTTTTCATAAGCTTGCACAATCTTCATTAGTGAATGTTAGCTTGTGATTTTTGTTGATTTGTGAAGCCCATCTGGCCAGCTATCTGTGCAAGTCATTGTTTTTCATTTTAGTGCTTTTCAAACTGCTTATTTTGCACCATCAAAATTCTTTCACCAAACTCTCAATACTGACTCATCAGTATATGAGAGCAAGTTCACAAGCCCTCACCTAGCTCATTAGTGGACCCCACACCCTGAACCTTAGCTTATTTTTAAGCTCTCCTAGCCAGCTTTTTAGATCCACTTTTAGTTTGGATCCTTGATCACCCCTGTGGGCCCCACACAAGCCTGCATGTTGTCCCATTTTATCTTGTCTGTTAGAATCTGAGTGTGTATTGGATTGCTTATTTCTTATTTTTTGCTTATTTAGTGTGCCTATTCAGTAGATTTGGCTTATTTTGCATACACATCAGTAGATTAAAGCTTAATATGTGGCTTATATGCATTGCATAGCTTTTTCACCATCAAGTTCTCATTTTTAAAGCCAAAAGGCAATCTGTGGAAATCATAAGCTCCTAAACTGCTTATTTTTGAGTTTCACAAAAAGTCTTTTCACAAAAGTTGGTTATTTTTAGTGTATAATCATCTGTCAAAAAGAAAAATTCAAAAATGATCACTTTTTAATAAAAGTGATAGTTTCTATTTAATATAATTTAGATTTTAATTTTTCTTTTTAAATTTTAATTAAGTACTTATCTATTTTCTTATTTTTCTTAAATTCCTAGTATCTTAAAGTGTTTGTAGAATAAATTTCAGATTTTTCCCTTTTCATTTAATATTTATTAGAATTAATATTAGTTTAATTAATAATTAATCAATACTAGTAAATTAAATAGTTTAGTTAATTCTTGTTAGACAGTAGCACCTTTTTATATTTTTCCTAAGTTCCTTTTAATATTTAGTACTTTGAGTAATTTTTTTATAATTTTTACTATTAATCTTGTAATTTCTAGATTTAATTTTAATTAAATTAGTTTAAATTAAAAAACCAAAAAGAAATTAGTTTAAGTGTTTAAATTTAATCCTAGATTCATTTTTATAATTTTCCTAGCTTTTACAAATTATTTAGATTCTGTAAAAATTGGATTTGTAATTTTCTCTTTTCATTTTCTATTTTTCTTATTTAATCTAGTTTAAATAACCTTTAAATAATAGTTTAGTAATTAATTAATAAAAGTTCCACAAAAAGACAAAAATATTTATTTTCAATTTTTAAATTTCTTTTAAGTTATTTTAAAGGTTTAGAAATTAATTTTGCAATTTTATAGTTTAAATTTGTAATCTTAATCATTTTTAGTTTAACTTTAATTAGTTTTTATTAACTTTTTAAATAGTTTTATTAAATAATTAGTATTTAAATAATAAAATAATAAAAAAAATAATTTTCTTTTTAATTTAATTTTATTTTAATTTCAAGTTTGTAAAACTTTCAATTTCACCCCCTATAGTTTATTTTTGCATATTTCCACTTTTCCAGTACGCATTTAGGTTTTTAGGATTATTTGCATTTGTGTATTTGTTAATACTGTTTCATTAACATTTCAAGCAATCAATAGTGTAAAAATCAATCAAAATCATTATCTGGTTACTTTCCTCAAATCACTCATTCCAGAACGTTTTCAAAAACACAATTTCAATCTCGCTGGGACATAACGACCCGGGGATACACTGTGCTTACACCGGATCATAAATATATCTCTCCTCTCTCAGATTTGACTTGTTGACCACACCTGGTTAACTAGTTAGTTTGGGAGGAGTCAAAACTCAAATTATAAGGGAAACCCTAATAAGAATACAAATAAAAAGGATTTGAGTAATTTAAGATGTTTTAAGTGTAACAAACTTGGACATTTTATGAGTAAATTTAGAGTAAAATCAACAGCTCAGGAACAATCGAACCTTATCTTAGAAGATGATGAACCATCACTGTTAATGACTATGCACGAAACCAAACACGAGGAAGTGTTGTTGAATGAAGGCCAAATTCAACCAGGGAAATATGCTTCAAAGGACGAAAGCATATGGTATTTAGATAATAGTGCAAGTAACCATATGACGGGAACTAAGAGTCATTT
>LBNU01003561.1:32283-58883 GCA_014162995.1 Artemisia annua | reverse complement strand
CACACAAGACACATTTTGGGCTAGTTTTGTGGTAGAAGGAGTTGACAACGAAAATCCTACACCAGTCAACATAGATATCAATGATAACATTGATAACACGTAAACCGGACACAATACCAGATCCAGTTACGCCAATCACACCACCAACATACACCTACTACCCTAACTCAGAAGAGGAAGAGGAGGCTACTAATAGTTCGTTAGAGAGCTCAGATCAGAGATATGATCATACACCAGTACGAGGCTTAAAAGGTTTAGCAGAAATTTACGAGACTGCACAGCAAGTTGAAGCACCTAGTTTATTCTTCACTGAAGAAGAACCTCGTAACTATAAGGAAGCATCAGCAGATAAGAAATGGATTGAGGCCATGGAGATTGAATTAGATTCAATAAATAAGAATAAACCATGGATTCTTACTACATTGCCAGAAAATCAAAAGGCAATTGGACTCAAGTGGGTTTTTAAAACCAAGCGAGATGCACAAGGAAAAATCATACGATATAAGGCACGGTTAGTAGCAAAAGGATATGTACAAGAACAAGGAATATACTTCGATGAAGTATTTACCCCAGTTGCTAGGATAGAGACAGTACGATTAATTTTAGCGTTAGCAGCATACCATGGTTGGCAAGTTCATCACTTGGATGTAAAATCAACATTTTTACATGGAGATTTAAAGGAAGAAGTCTATGTTACACAACCTGAAGAATTTGTACAGCCAGGAAACTCAGGAAAAGTGTACAAGCTTATTAAAGCTTTATATGGATTAAGACAAGCACCGAGAGCTTGGAATGTGAAGCTTGATCAAACGCTAAAATCATTAGATTTTAAGAAATGTAATCTCGAACAAGCAGTTTACACAAAGAGAACCAAGAATTCTACAATTATAGTTGGAGTTTATGTAGATGATTTAATAATCACGGGCACTCCAAAGAAGGAAGTAGAATTATTCAAATCCTAAATGGAAGAAAAGTTTGAAATGAGCGACTTAGGATTGTTAGCTTATTACCTTGGGATAGAAGTTACACAGACAGGAGGAGAGATTACAATGAAGCAAACATGTTATATTAACAAGATCTTGAAGGAAACGAATATGATGGATAGTAATGATACGAACATACCAATGGATCCCGGTACTAAGTTGGTCAAGGCGGAAGATGGTAACTCAGTTGACGCAACTTATTACAGAAGCTTAATTGGAAGTCTCAGGTACTTACTACATACAAGACCAGATCTTAGTTATTCAGTCGGACTACTCAGCAGATGGATGCAAGACCCGAAGGAACATCACCTGAAGGCAGTAAAGCAAGTAATCCGATATATTAAAGGAACAAAGGAGCATGGCATAATTTACAAGAAAGAAGGCGGCTGCAAGATTACAGGTTACAGCGACAGTTGTTATGGAATCAACACTGATCAAGGAAAAGGAACTACTGGCATAGTATTTTACTTTGGAGAGTCACCCATTACTTGGTGTACTCAGAAACAACCGACAGTGGTGCTATCATCATGTGAATCAAAACTCATGGCGGCTACTGCAGCAACATGTCAAGCCCTATGGTTAAAAAGATTACTTAGTGAATTAACTGGAAATGAAGAAAAGAAGATAACGTTGAAGGTAGATAACGTTTCAGCAATAGCACTAGTCAAGAACCCAGTTTTGCATGGAAGAAGTAAACACATCGACATTCGCTATCATTTCATTCGAGAATGCGTAGAGAATGGACACATCAATGTGGAACACGTCAGCGGAGAACTACAAAGAGCAGATATACTAACAAAGGCTCTACCAAGATTGAAGTTCACGACAATGCGACAAATGCTCGAAGTTCAAGATTTAGCAAGAAGCAACGATCAAGATTAAGGAGGAGAATGTGACCTGAAATAATCTTTATCTTATGCTTATTAGTTTAGTTTAAACTTAAAGGACCAAAAGTGTTACTTAGAAACTTAATAACCGAATGTTTGTTAATTCGGTTAGGAACCAAAAGGAAGGGACGCGTTGCTTCATTGGCAACGTTTCAAAACCTTTATATATGTAGGAACATGTAAACGTTACAAGGTTAATCACATAGAAACAATTTACTTATTCATTCATTTCATTTTTGCAACTTATAACTCGATCTAGAGAGAAAGTTTGGGACAACAATGCTTGCCCGCTGAAACCAACGAGAAACTAAAGAACTGTATTAACTTGATTACAAAACATAATCCCCCAAATTAACAAAAATTTTCACTTTATCACAGCGCCGCCTTTCATTAACGGCTGAAAACCAGGGGTTGTGATAAGGCTATAATTAAGTCGCATCGACATTAAAAACAAAAGTGTTGATCTCGTCTGAGAACCCCAAACTTGTTAATGAACATTTTCTAGTCCGCTACTTAAGTGAGATATAAATGATAGTACGTGTTTATATTACACTATGAATTCTTAAAAAAATAAAGTTGACTAAACAGAAAATTTTGTTCCTTTAGTTTGTATTTTACCTGAAACCATGCATCGCGAAAACATTAAAAATCCCTACAAGGTAAACCTCGAGGAAAGAAAGAATCCAAACCTGTAACAAAACAATCAATGCAGTAGAGAAGAGAAACTGGTAGGCAACAAATATACGGAGAACCATGCCGTTATTAGTCACAGCTGTTTGAATCGCCACCATCAGCAACACACGATTCACCATCTTTATAATTAAAACCTATAAACCAGAAATAAATACGTATGTTAATAATTGTCTTCACATAGTCAATATGGAGCTAGAACGAGGGTTACCAATACTTACCATAATAGTATAATACAAACCGATTGAGTACTTGTACATATGATTAGACGATGAGCTCATAGAGATGCAAGATTACTTAGCTGTGTTTGGTTTCATATGTTTCCATGAGAGGAGTGAATCTCTATTTATAATCTAATGTTTAAATACTATATGTATACTATTATATAACATACAATTTCATTGTATTACCTAACCAGTTTTGGGATAGAAACACCAACTAAGGTGCATGCATCATACATTAAACATCACTGAATCATTTTCATTCGGAATTAAGTTTTTAGTTACAAAGTGTGAGTTCGGAGCTAAACGAAGATCCAATCTAATGCGTGTTAGTTTAATATAGTTGTCTTGTTCGAAAAAAAAAAAAAAAAAAAAAAAAAAAAAAAGTCTTTTTTAACTAATTAATTTACTTACCTTTTTATACTCATATATTTTTGGGTTCGCCCTGGATCTAATTAAGCTATATTATACGCGTAAGGGTGCACTAGCTTGCCCGATCGCGTGTTAGTCGATCTAATCTAAATATTTCTTGGAGTAAACTGCAAAAATCATCCTTGTGGTTTTTAAAATTTGGCACTAATCATCCTTTACCAATACTATTGGCAAATATCATCCCTAAGCGGTGGGGTTGTAAATGAACTGAGCATTCAGTGAACATTTCATGAACTGTTCGGTAAAAAGTTCGTTTATGTTCGTTTATTTATTAAATGAACGAACATGAACAATATTTTACGCCCGTTTAGGTAAATGAACGAACATGAACAAAAGTTACGTTCGTTCATTTATGTTCGTGAACGTCCGATTATGCGTTCGTTAACATTCGTTTATGTTCATTTATTTATTTATTTATATTCGTATATCATATCTTTTAAATGTATAATTTTAAACTTGGTTTGTTTAAACAAAACAACACTTATATAACAATATATTGTGCAAAATTTAATAAAGTTAATGTCTGTTTGTCTATGTTCATTTATGTTCGATCGTTTATGTCCGTTTAGCGTTTGGTTAGTGTCTTAATGAACGAACATAAACGAACATGAACAACTCATATTTTTAATAAACGAACATGAACAAGAAAATTCGTCCATTTAAGCGTTCGTGTCCGTTTATTTGTCCGGTTAAAATTAAGTGAACGAACATGAACAAGGCTCCGTTCGTGTTCGTCCGGTTCTTTTACAGCCCTACTAAGCGGCCAAACGTTTTGCACATTACATCCCTCCGTAAATTATGTTAAGGATATAATGGTCATTTCATCTTTAACCTGCCTTGGCCCCACAAAAACTCACCCTCCAATTCACCATCACTTCCACAAGCCATTTTTTACTTCTTCTTTACTTCCTCATCACCAATTTTACATCCACCATTAAAACCTATCTCAAAGTCTTATATTCTAAACCAATTTCTTAAAAAGATATACTAAAAAGATTCAATATTTTTTTTGGAGAAATATTACCTGCATCAATAAAGCAGGCAATTGCCTACTTTCCTTTGTAAAAAAAGTTAAAAAATTTACAATTAAACCCCTTCATTATATCATACACACATGTTTCCCTTGCATGAAACCCACTCATATCATTGATCATCTACATCGTCATACACATGACCCCTCTAAACACACAAGATGAACATGCACACAGATCCTACCCAAACACCACCGTAGATCCGACCACTTCAGGCATGTGCATGCGTTTATGTGTGTTATTGATTTTGTGTATGCGCTAGGTTTAGGGTATGACAATATTTTGGAATTTTTTGTAAATAGTAGGTATGGTGTTTGTATGTAATATGTGTTGATTATTTTCTTATTTAATTTTAATATATAGGTAAGATTCTTAAAGATGATAATGAACAAGCGATAAATATGGGTAAAAAGAGTTTATAAATACGAATTTTCTTTTTTTGAAAAAAGATTATTCGAAAGAGAAATTAAAGGGGAAGAACCCAAGGGCATCATTGTCAATGTACTTACAAAAGGATGTAATGTGAAAGACGTTTGGCCTTCTAGGATGATATTTGCCAATTGTATCGGCAAGCGATGATTAGTGTCAAATTCAACAAACTACAGGGATGATTTTTGCAGTTTACTCTATTTTTTGTTTATAAAATTAAAACTTAGATTTCACTCATAGGACGGACTAGTCAATGGCGGATTTAGGATTTGTAACCGTGTGTGGCACGATTTCGGCTTGCTTTGATTCTTGACTAAATTTATATTTTGTTGCTTATTTTAAAGTGAAAAATATCGTTTTTCGATCAACGACAGATTAAAAATCTTGAAAAGGTTTAGCAAAAACATCCAATATTGTATACGCCAAAATTTATGTCAAATATGTTAGCTTCGTCGGTAATTATTTAGGTTAGATTCCTTGTCAACTCTTATCCATTCTACAGTGGCACTTGACTAAGCTAACTTACTTAACGATTTTACTTATTCTTGTATGGTCTTATTATAATATGTGCTTACCGTATTATGGGCTTATGAAGAAATAATTTTAGTATTATCTCTTTGTTGTATGGTGTTGAAATTAGGTGCATGCCACCATGCCGAGTGTATATATTATCTCCTTGTTGTATGGTGTTGAAAGGTGCATGAAACCATGCCTAGTGTATATTGTCCTATATGTTATTTCAAAAAAAAAAAGTATATTGTCCTATATGTAGCAAAACACTAGCAATGAAACTTTAAAAAAATATATATATATTTCATATTCCAGCCAATTCATACGTGGGAAGTGCCACAGGTGGCCCTTATCTACGTCTGCAACTTGCGGCTAGCTAGACAAAATTGTAAAGAGCAAAAGTTTACATAATCTTTTACGCTGGATGAAGAGATGCCTTAGACATCACGATCAAGATATCGGCCTTTTTTCGAATGGCTATATAGAAATTCGGGACATATTGTTTGTGTATCAAAGAGTTTGATAAAAGGTGCTATTAGGCTTGTATATTTGTCTGACAAAGAAAAAAGATGCAAACAAATTGTTGCAAATCATGATCTAATAATTAAAGGTCTGTGAAACCAAGAATATGGTGAAGGAAACACAAAATAGTTAAGTTTTGCATAATGCAAAAACTTATTGATAAACTGCTACTACATAAAATATTTGTATTCAAGTACGTCCATCTTTAAAGGACAACGACCCCTGGGATTTGTTTGCTATTGTCGACGTATTAACTTAAAATATACTCATCACTATATTGGTTTCAAGGTTCCTTTTCCAGTATAGACAAAGGGAAACAAATAAAGGGTAAGTGGCATGGATATAACATCAATATATAAAATTCGAAACCATGACGTCTCAAATAGTGGCATGAATCAGGACACACAATTTTCAAACATTTATTCCAGAAACAAGATTTTATTTCAAATTTAAATTTTGATTGGTCTTTATTTCTAATTTGTTTACAACATTTTAAAATCATCAAAGGTGTCACAATGTTCTTGTATATCTTTTCCTAAATAAATACAATTACATATATATTATTTGTATAAGTGTTTAATGCATAAAGTACAATGAATTTCACGCATGTTTAGATTGGTATATATGTAATGCTCATTTTAGGAAGAATATTTATACTACTTATAAATGCATGTAACCAATATTTTAAATTAATATTAGTCTTGAAATATGCACTATGACAACAACTTATAGACAACATAAAGAATCGGCACTCAGGAACACATATTAGACCTTATCACAACACACTTACTACCACAGATTAAAAATATATATATATAGCCAATAGGCATGACCACGCAACCTAATCAAAAGATATCAGAAGACCATAAATATCATTAACTTACATCAAAATTCAAATTCGCTATCTTTATACAACAAAAATTGGATTAACAAAATACTAACATGAGATGCAGTCAAACTACAACCTGAACAACGATAACTATCGAATATCACCACAATCAAGCCACTATTTTATTAACGTCACCAACAGATGCCGCACACATGAATCATCACTTCCTTGCGACAAACCTAAAACTCCACATTATACTAACTATTTATGTTAAGCTAAACGCAAAAAATTTGGGGAAATAATAACAGGCACAAATGACAAAACAATACAAATGACCAAGTCAGTTTGGACCCTACCATCTTTAACCGACCAATCAACAACCTATGCAAAACTCATATTCCAACGGACTCCATAATAAATTATTCAGACATTAAGTTAAACTTTCGACCAAGTAGTACAAATCCATAGAGCAAACTATTTGCAGAACAAGATAAAACCCAAAACCATAACCAAACAATTGCTAATCAATTAAAAAAAAATAAAACCCATAACTGAAAAGAATGATATGTGCACTTTGTTTAAGATCTTCGCCACCAAATTCTCGAAAAATATTAATACGCCACAAATTAAAGAAACAAAAACATATAACCAGGAACCCACGACCAATATATAAACTAAAATGAGCAAAACTTGTAGCAGATTATGTAAAATCAACACATATAATTAAACGACTATCTTATGACAAATTTAAACAAATGGCAGTGTCATCACAAAACATGTGGCAAGATATGAGATTATAGAAACATCGGTCTTATGACAAACCTCAAACAAAACTAAAAAAAAAAAAAAAAAAAAAAAAAAAAACAATAAAAAAAAAAAAAAAAAAAAAAAAAAAAAAAAAAAAAAAAAAAAAAAAAAAAGCCGAAGTACTTGACCTTTCAGATTGCAAATGATGTGCACCAATAATACGCATTTCATTAGACATAATTTAAAGGCAGACTGTTAGCAACATGTATGCTATAAAACCAAGTTTTAGGTATATAAAAAAGAGTAAGGATCAAATGAGAAATATAACTAAGATGAGAAGAATGAGAAGAAACCACAACCACAAATATTAGATGCACTCACAAAAATAGATGCATCTCCCTATTATTTCTCCTTCCTTATTTAAAATACATGGCCACAATTGTTTCTCACTCTTCTCATTTCAATAATTCTTCTCACTAGATCCATACTATAAATAATGCATTAATTTTCTTTTCCAACCGGGCCAGCTTATACCACTACCTATCACCTTACCTGTTCATCTATACACAGTCTCAAACACAATCAAAACTACCTACATACTGCATCATAAAGTAATAACCAAAGAAACAGTTTTATAAAGGGAAATGATTTGCACACTCCCAAAATTTATTGGGACACTCTATTCTGTGCAATAGATAGTTGTACTTTAAGTATAACATGCTTTAACTGCTAGTACACTGGAGTGTCCCAATAAAATTTGGGAGTGTTCCAATCACTTCCCTTTTATAAAGCAACAACCAAGCCTCTTAAAACACCAAATATTTAGATTTGAGTATTCGTGATTCGTTACTAAAACCGTATAGCTTTTTATTTTTGCACAAAATAAGTTACCTTTCACAATATATGACATGCCGTTTGGAAATTGTGTGTCTTTGGCAAGGTTTACAACACACAACAACTACGTCCAAAGTAAATCTGCAAATGTCTGCAAAATTACAACATTACCCTATGAGCACAAACTGCAAAATATGAGAATACACTTACGACAACAGATCATACAAAATGCATAGAACGAAGAACTATGAGCACATATTAGCCTTTAAAAGACACGTCAAAGTTTAAACAAACAAAAATATATATCCGTAAATCCAGTAACAACATACCCCATAAACTAAAATAATAAACACAAAACACAACACACCGTATAAAATCAGCAACAACGCCACTAAAAGAAATAGGAGAATAGGCGACGACAACGATCCCGTCGACACAATGTCGACGGCAAAACACAGAAAACGACAAAAAACACGCTTGACCGAGCCCCGCTGCGTTGAATATTTCATATATATATTTTCCCGTCGACATGTCGACGGGAACATATTACCAAAACTTTTCAGCCTCAATAATTCACAAAATTTGGGCGCGAAATTTATCCGCCAATATTTTCCCATCGACATGTCGACGGAAAATATTAATCACGATTTTTTACGTAATTAACGTGTGATTAGCTTTAATTAAAGTTTTTGTTTTACGATTCCCGTCGACATGTCGACGGGAAAATAAAAATAAATATAAATATACTAAATAAATGGCCAAAATATAAGGCGGGATTTTTCCCGCGTGTTTTTTCCCGTCGACATGTCTAGTGGAATATCTCTCCAAATTTTCTTCCTATATAGTCTCACAAAATCATTCCCGTCTCATTTTTTACCTATACATATATTCACAAAATCATTTTCGTCTCATTTTACACATAAATTCTTGATTCTCACAAGATTTTGGTGGGAAAATTGGGTGGAACCATATCATCTCGGCTCGTTCGTTTAACATCTCGTGTACAAACATATCATATCGACTCATTCGTTTAACATCTCGTGTAGAGCCATATCATCTCGGCTCGTTCGTTTAACATCTCGTATACAACCATATCATCTCGGCTCGTTCGTTTAACATCTCGTATACAACAGATAATGCCGTGGACATGTCGACGGCAACGTCGTAAAAAAGTCGACGGGGAAAGCGTCGATTGTACTAGTGAACTCATAGAAATAGTATAGTGTGAACACATTAGTTACAACAACTATGAGCCTTCAAAAATCATATCAAAATTTAGAATAGATCATTCGACTACAAACTAAGCCGGAATATTGTACATCAATCCAAACTACTTAAACCAATTCCATCTTGAAACAAACAAAAACACCACACTTAACACTATAATTTCAGAAACCCACACACACAAATAATAATAATAATAATAATAATAATAATAATAATAATAATAATAATAATAATAATAATAATAATAATAATAATAATAATAATAAATAAAAAATAAAAAGTGCCCATAAACATACATATATAAACATCCCTCAACTAAATATATCTAAAATTAGTCAACCTAGAGTTAAAATTTCGAATAAAGATGAACCACCCACATGCAATTGAAGCTTTGCATGTAATCTTCCTCTTCTTTCAATCATGACTTGGGCTATAATATCAAGAAACTACCACAAAACACACAAGCTCGTACACAGTCTCACAATCACTTGCACTCGCACATCACCATGTCACACACAATCCGATTTTGAAGATAATGAAGGTGATAATATCAAGAGACTGCCACAAAACACACAATCTCACAATCACTTGCACTCTCACATCACTGTGACACACACAACCTGATTTCGTAGATAATGAGCCGACGCAGGCATGTTATCAAGGAGTAGATGCATTCAAGACACATGACAATGTTTTTAAGACACGTATCAGGCAAGAAATAAAGAAAAACAACGTGGTTTTCGTCCAAAATTAAACCGAAACATGAAACGGCGTCGTTCCAAGGCCAGTCAAGTTTGTTTCAAAAAAAGCTTAGAACGACGTAGTTTTGGAGCCTTATAAAACGGTGTCGTTTCCCGCGATAAACGTATAATAGAGTAATATATATGTTTGACTTGATATACATATTTTTTATTTAAAAACGGCATTGGCAGTTATTCAAACCATGCATGTCCATATAACTAGAATATAAGACTAGGGCAGCCATTATCTGGGAACTAACCAAATATAAATAACACAGTCAAATGAAGTTTTACTATCAAGTCTCCTCATCATTTGTTTTATTAGCAAATAGATACTCCATACCACAAAGTGAGACTGTGCGTGAGACAGAAAGATGGCCGGACTTCAGCATGAACCACGAGTTACCGGAGGGAGCAACCGCATTTCAGCTGTTGAGATGAGTGATATTAGTAAAGACCATGATCAGAAAGACATGAACCATGAACAGGTATATTATTCGTATTATCTTTTTATATCAAGCTTTGAAGAGAACAATAATATTTCGATAGTCGACTCTTATATTTGAAATTCACACGTTACACTTACTGTTTTGCAAATGATGATCTTCAGAAACCTGGATGGAGAAGTTTCCTCTCATTTGTTGGCCCTGGTTTCCTAGTTTCATTGGCGTATCTTGATCCTGGCAACAGTAAGTATTGACTTTCATGATATCGTGTTTTACTAAACGTAAACCGCAGCTCATTAACTTGTCGTTGCTTGGTATGCAGTGGAAACTGATTTACAAGCTGGATCAAACCACAGATATGAGGTAAATGTTAATGCCAAGAACACTCACAGTCATATATAGTTCAATGCAATACTCCCTTAATATATTGTGTATTTCAGCTACTTTGGATAATTTTGATTGGGCTAATCTTCGCACT
Organism: Artemisia annua; assembly: GCA_014162995.1. Taxonomy (NCBI): domain Eukaryota; kingdom Viridiplantae; phylum Streptophyta; class Magnoliopsida; order Asterales; family Asteraceae; genus Artemisia; species Artemisia annua. The sequence goes on along the minus strand of LBNU01003561.1, from coordinate 47,877 downwards.
TGTGATTCAATCTCTTGCTGCAAATCTTGGTGTAAGCACTGGTAAGAAAATGAACTAATCCAATGAATTTCTTTATATATTGAGAAATTATAATAAACTGATAACAGTTAGTGTTATTTATATTCAGGAAAACATTTATCCGAACTATGCAAGGCTGAATACCCCACCTTTGTGAAGTATTGCTTGTGGCTGCTGGCTGAGATTGCTGTCATTGCAGCGGATATTCCTGAAGGCATGCATTTTTGTTAAACATATCTATGAAACTGATTTATTAGATTAACTTAATTTGTTTACTTTTGTATATATGTTAATGATTTGTTTGCCTTTACTTTTTTGCAGTGATTGGGACGGCTTTTGCACTTAATATCTTATTCAAGATTCCGGTTTGGGTTGGAGTTCTTCTCACCGGTTTCAGCACCCTACTCCTTCTTGGTCTCCAAAAATATGGTGTAAGTTTTCTCATAAAAATAAATTGTTTGTCTCAAAAAGAAATTGCAAGGCCAAAATAAAACTTTTGATTTTCTGAGTTCAAATCTTTTATATAATAAAAGAATTACATCATTTCGGAGTATTTTTATAAAACCCTTCTCATTGAAAAAAAAATTAGACCAATAGGAGAGCTCGATTTTGCCACGTAGGCGAAATCGTGGAATATGATTGGTCAATAGAAAGCCAAAATTAAATTGATTTTGGTCAAACTTAATAAATTTGGTGGAGAAATTTGGTTAAGAAAAAAAATGCATAAAAACATAGGTGTCAAATTTATGAAAACAAAAACTTAAAAAAAGATGAAGTAATTAATAAAACTTTGGTGGTTGAATTTTAAATAAAATATATGGAGCTAAGTGTAAAATTACAAATTTCCATGTTTTTTAATAACTTTTAAAAAAATACAAATAACCCCTTACACTTTATACCCCTTATACNTGGGATAGATGATTAGTTTGCATATTAGAAGGAAACAATGTTGATACTTGGCTATTGAATGACGGCATGAAAGGTAACACATCAACGTTTGATGTAGAATTCATCAAAACGGATTTTCTCTTTTTTCCTTTGTCATCATGGTCTGGTAAATAAGAAACGTATGTTCAGCAATGATATATTCAAAGTCTTTTATGCAAATGTATGGTAAATAAAAAATAAACCAAATTCTTACCATGTTGTTGATAATGAGATTGTATATGACCCAAATTTGATTGTATAGGATTCGTTGGCTGTTGTTGTTGACCTTCAAATACGCCGGATACATTATAAGGATTGTGAGGATTAACATTTTCCTTGTCATTGTAAGACTGAATAGGTATCTTTTGTTTCTTTTTGTTATTCATTCTCAAAAGACAAAAATTGAAGCTTGAATGAGAAGATTAAATAACATTCTTCATCTTAAACTATTAAATCTTCTGAATAATGGTTGAGTAAATGGAAAGTGTTTGTGTTTTTCTAAAATTTTAAAATTGAAAACATAAAGATTTAAGCTATAATATTGGAAAGTAACACAAAATCAGGCAATTGATATAGGTTCCATAATTTACAATTATCAGCATATGATATTGGGCCACAACCATAATGAAAAAAAGGATACGTTTTGTAATAGCCCAAGTAAAGATGATGCAAATATAGATAAGCTCATTTATTAACATGTTCTTTAAAAAGCCCAAAAAAAATTATATTAATAATAAAACCTACATGCAACTTGAAGATTTTATGCGTGTAACGGTTTAACTTAATCATTACTAAAGTGAATAACTTATCACTCCCTTCAATGCCCATCTCTTCACCATCAGTTCTTGTCAAATCGACATAAAGAAAAAAAAAAAAAAAAAACGTAATAGTTGGCCGTTGTAAAGGAAATAAAGTATGTACATGAGAATTATTAAGCAAGAATATATGGTTTTTAATCAGGTTATTACGTTACTATATTACGATAATGTTATTGAGTTGGTAGTCACGGATGTGAGATACAACCATTCTTCTATGCTTATGATTTATGTGTTAATTAACCTCTTTTTGATTCATTTCTTAATCGATAATAATACATAATCAAAATGAAATTTTAAAAAGCCTGTGCGTGCACAGGTATTATAACTAGTTGGGTTAGATAAAAGTTACAACTAAAGAATAATTTTTAAAACCTAATATTCTGCAATCAGTGACCAACTAGCTTTTTAATAATTATTTGTACTTGAGAACTTCATTTCCTACCAAGATAGTTTATGCATTCGAAAAATCAGCACATCAATTCAAATAATTGAAAATGACAAAAGAGATAAGGCAACAAAAACAGAAATATCTAGACTAAATGAACATGCTAACTGAGTACTTGAAATTTGTGTCTGATATGTAGGTGAGGAAGCTCGAAATATTGATAGCCATTCTAGTTTTTGTGATGGCCGGTTGTTTCTTCGGAGAAATGAGCTATGTTAAGCCACCAGCTGGTGAAGTTCTTAAGGGAATGTTTGTTCCAAAACTTAGTGGCCGAGGCGCCACTGGTGATGCCATTGCACTACTTGGTGCACTTGTCATGCCGTATGATTCCACTGCCAAAAAATTTGATTTTTGTATATGTGATTCTCTGAAACCTACTGTAGCTTAACCTAACACCGATATCCCCTTTTTTCAATAGGCATAATCTCTTTCTCCATTCTGCTCTTGTTCTTTCTCGGAAGATACCAAATTCAGTTCGTGGCATCAATGTAAGTTTTTCCTTGAAATTGGATGCTTATAAAAGATATACACAATACTTGCTTGAAATTAGTTGTCCCATTTTATTTCACAGTAAAACTCAAATTCTGGCCTCTTAATGGATAATTCTTTTGGATTACAGGATGCATGCAGATACTTTTTGATAGAGAGCGGTATTGCTCTCTTTGTAGCATTCTTGATCAATGTCTCAATGATCACTGTTTCCGGTACAGTTTGCGCAGAGGAAAATCTACAAAGTGGTGATATGGATCGGTGCAGTGATCTTACCCTTAACTCAGCGTCATTTCTTCTCAGGGTATGATCTTTATATGATGTCAAGTATATAACTATTACGCTAAGAACTTTCACAAAAGACTCATAAACCTACATTATACTACACAGAATGTTTTAGGAAAGTCCAGTTCGACTCTTTATGCAATTGCCCTGCTAGCTTCCGGCCAGAGTTCAACAATTACAGGCACTTACGCTGGTCAGTTCATTATGCAGGTATACGAGAGACTACTTTAGTTGTAATATTCATTCAGCAAAACCCTATTCCATTTTTAGTTCACCTTTTGTATAAAGTGGATCGTAACTGAGTAATTTGTTGCTACTATAGGGTTTCTTGGACTTAAAAATGAGGAAGTGGCTCAGGAACTTGGTAACAAGATGCATTGCCATCACACCAAGTCTAGTAGTATCGATAATTGGGGGATCTGCTGGAGCTGGAAGACTGATTGTCATAGCATCGGTTTGTATATCCATCCTCGCTTTATTTATACATCTCAATGTTTCTTGAAATCCAATTTTCTATATGGATATATACTGCAGATGATACTGTCCTTTGAACTTCCATTTGCACTCATTCCACTCCTCAAGTTCAGTAGCTCAGCTACCAAAATGGGACCTCACAAGAACTCGATAATTGTGAGTTATCGATCTTGTATCTCTCATCAGTGCATAGACGTATAGTAACTGAACAGATATAAAACTCTATATTCTTTTCTTTTTTTATAGATCATCGTCTTCTCGTGGGTACTAGGACTTGGGATAATCGGTATCAACATCTACTACTTGACTACAGCGTTTGTCGATTGGCTAATCCATAGCACCTTACCAAAGGTTGCTAATGTGTTCATTGGGATACTAGTATTCCCTGTCATGGCTATCTATATTCTCTCAGTGATCTACCTTATGTTTCGCAAAGACGTTGTCACTACATTCATTGAGCCAACAAAGTTTGACCCTAACGCTCAAATTAGCATGGAAAGTGGCCAATATGGTGTTGACAGAAGGATGGATATGATGAATGCTCCTTACAGAGAGGATCTTGCTGATATCCCATTGCCACAGTAGTGACATTTTAACGTTTCAAGTGAAATCTAATACATGTACCGTTAATCCTTAAAGTTTAACTTTCTCTTGTATCTTGAATAAGTGGTGTTGAGTTTGGGCATCATTATTATTGTTTACATGCCCAATGTATCATGCTATATCCTAATTGAGTGAAATATATATTGAAATTAAGGCAAGTGAATCGAACAAGCGTGACAACCACTAATGGCGTACTGGTACCTCATTTTAAAATCAAAGATGATTAGTTTTAAACTGTCCAGCTGATGTGATATAGTCACAGCAGTAATATAACCCATAAATGTAAACCAAATCAGCCATAAACACTAGTGTTGCAACAATGTTTTGTACAAAGATTGCAACATTGGAAGCTTAATTAAATTGAAACAGGGTAAAAGGCAAACCTTGCTATGAAACTTTGAGAGTAAAACCCCAGGAACAATGCTTTTTGCTGATTATTGATATTATTTCAAAACAAATCAAAAGATGATTGATACTTATACAACTTCCTCTGTTATACTAACTAATGTAGCATTAGTTGACATTTGATGATTAACGTGGGTCGTCTAACACGTCCTAAAGGGAAAGGTTGATCACAAGAGAAACGCATCTAACATGTGTGATTTGGAATCAAATGTTATCAATGTTGTCTATTTTATTTTATTTTACTGATTTATCGAATTCGAACCAAAGTAGTCATAAATTCATGATGATTAAAAGGCAACTTGCAGTATGTTAGAAACGTTATTTTGTGTAATATAAATTGAAATACTTGATAAAAGTAAACTGAAGTTTGGTTAGACTGATAAAAGGTCATTGTTCATTAATAGTTTGTTATTGAATCCAAAAAGTCAATATACCTTATAGTTTGTTATTGCATCCCGATATTAGAAATATTGGGTTATTTTATAAAGACCCATACAAAAGAATAGATAAAATTTAATTAATACCTAATGATTGCCTTATACCTATATGTATTGTTAGTAAATTATATGTGTTCATTTAGGAGCACCCTATTCACTCTTTTATGTCACATTTGACTTTTGATTGGAGTTCTCATTTCGTATGTAGTTAATGAATTGTGACTTAATTAGATATTTATCCCTGGGAAGCGGTTTTGTACGGTTTATAAACTTTTAGCTACGTAGAACTATCTACTTTTCTTTGAAAGATGTCTTTAGAGAATTCTCTCAAGTAGTATACAAGTATACAACTTGACTGATCAAGTTGTATAATCAAAAGCCTAGATTAACAAATAAAAACTACTTTGATTTAAATTAAGCCTTTGATTTGATCCAACATTTGATCCAACAACTGGTAATTATACAATTTGATCAATCAAGTTGTATACTATTTGAGAGAATCCTCACCCTTATTAAAAATAAAATAAAAAACACGAACAATTGGTACAACTAAAAGCAGAACATCAAATAAAACATCACACCAGAAAGAAAACAATACAATCTACGACCTAATCAATCTTCCATATAGATAGAGAAGATGATGGGTAAACTCCAACTTTCGCCAACAAATCAGCATCATAATTGCAATCAGATTGACATGAACAATTGATCCACTTGCACAACTCGAAAGAAAACTGTCTATCTCGTAAAAGTGAGGCAATAACCTTTGTGGTCTTTTTTAACGGGTAAAGTTAAAATAAAAGGACAAATATCCGTAGAAATGATAAAAAGGAATTTTTTTTTAAAAAGGTTCTTGAAAATTCCGAAAAGATTTCACAATATCGGGTATGTTGGTGCATAAAACTTTTTTGAAAGAAGCTTTTATAATTTTGAGTTTTTATACGTTTTTTTAATGATGAAAAAAAATAAAAATAAAAAAAATAAAAAAAAAATAACCATTTTGATGCACAATTTTCAAGTTGTTTTAATTTGATGTGCAATATTATTTTGATGCAAAAACTCGAAAGAAGTTTGGTCCAAAAACGAATTTTTGATGCACAGGAAAGCGATTTAATGCACAAACTTTTTTTTCTTCATAATTGTTTGTTTCAAAACTATCCACTTTTAAAAAAACTTCCTTCACAACTTTTTTATGCACTAACATACCCGACCTTGTGAAAATTTTTTGGAATTTTTTGAAAACTTTTTTTTTTTAATTATTTTTATTTTTCTACGAATATTTGTCTTTTTATTTGATCTTTATCCGTCCTTTAACAATCTAATATTATCATTAGTGATTTTCGTTTACATATATAAAAAGTTGTCTTGTATAATCAAAGCGTATTTTCTCGTTCTCCAAAAGGTGAAGAATGGTGGGATCACCCTGGTCTCATGCATCCTAAGGATGCCAAAGGACCCGGCCCCAGGCAATGAGCACCTGTCCTAGTGACTGTACTTATCAGGAGGTGGGCTTTGAACCCTGGTCATTTTCTCCAATAGGCCTCTCGTTGATCTGTCAATCTAGGCATTTGCGGTGAAGGGATGGTACCAATTGAAAGCTTTTAGGCCAACGGAGAGTTTCGAACCACAGTCGCATTGTGCCAATAAATCTACTAGACGGCCATGCAAATTGTCTAAAACAATTGATATGATTTATTGAGAGACCGAGAAAGGAAAAAAGCATATTTATAAACCATGTTGTTGGTTTTCCAAATTCATGAGCTTATGCTTTGGTCGACTGAAAAGATGAATTCTAGTGCATCTTTAAAGAACAATGACCTTGGGATTAGTTTTGCTATTAACTTAGCATTGATGCATTAAGTAAACACTTGACACTCGTTTTTGTTAGAATAAAAGTAAACACGTTACAGTTACACCATTATGGTCATTCTTGACTTTTAGATAAGCAGCCCTGAAGTATTAGGACTTATTTCACAATTCGTATCGTCATTATTAATATATGCATTTGTCAAACTCTCAAATACGTGCCAATAATGTCCATCAGAATTAGAGTATGCAGTGTCATCCAGTCTACAATGTATTATTTTGATTTCATTTTTGTTGGGGTGGCTTCATTTTTAGCCAATTAAAAATAAGAGTTAATAACATAAATGGTGATTATGGTTTGCCAGTTTTCGCAGATTTAGTGACTGAAATTTTTTCATCATGTTCGGTCTGGTTTTAAATGGTTACGGATCCAGTCAACCTCAGTGACCATTTATATAATTTTAGCAAAACCACAGCGACCATTTATGTAACGAAATTGGACTGGATCTGTAACCATTTGAAACCTCAATGACTAGACCTGGCGAGGAAAAAAAAATCAGTGACTAAATGTGCAAAAACCGACAAACCATAATAACCATTTATGTAAGTGGGGACTTTAAAAAAAGATTATTTCCTTATTAGGTAATATTTTAATTATTATTTTTAATTTAAAATTTTATAAATTCGTTTTGTTGATATACTACACGAGTAGAAGATAAATACAAAAAAAATATAGATAATATGCAACTAACAATAAGATTAAACTCTTTAAATGATTATCTTTACTAATAAACAAATACAATTAAAATGATTATCTTTAATAATAAACATAAATCAAACAAAACAAATATTAAATTATTTGTTTTTTAATAAATAAAAAAATATATCATTAAAAAACAATTTTAAAAAAAGCCGCGCATGCGCGAACATTATAACTAGTAATATCTATTCATTGATGAAATTATATTCGGATGAAACAAATAAAAGTCGGGAAATTTGCATTCGTGAGTCGTGACATTTAACGTGAGTTATTTCTAATATTACTCACTGTGGCATATTGCTAAAACTATCATTTTTTTTTTCTTTTCTAAATGTTATAATCACCCCATGGACCTTCAAGGGCCCGAAATAAATAGAAGCAGAAGTGGGGTTTATCCCTTAAGGAGAAAAGTTCGAGGCTTGCATACTGCCCAATTGGATGTCACTATGGGCTCGGATCACTAACTACTAACTCGCCGTTCAAAAAAAATGTTATAATCAACCCTAGCATTGTATACTTTAATATAGTTAATAAATAATAAAAGTCAGACAAAAACAATAGCTACAATATTAATATCTGCGCATTAGCATAACATTACCAGACTACACCTTATCTAGACCAGCTTTGTGGGTTCATTGAGCTCAGTAAGGGTAAGCATTCCGACCGTTTGGACCGGATCGACAAACAAAACCGACAGGACCGACCGAAAACCGGACCGACCGAAGGACCAACGGTCCGGTCTCGGTCTGGGATTTTTCATTAATTCGGTCCTCGTTCCGGTCGGTCTGGTCCGGTCTGGACCGACCAAAAAACCGAAAAAACTTGCCAAAATCTTGCTTAATTGGACCGGACCGACCGAAGACCGACCGGACCGAGACCGGACCGACCACATTCGGTCCGGTCTCGGTCTATGGTTTTTCCCTAACTCGGTCTTTGGTCCGGTCCGGTTTTTGGACCGTGATCACCCCTACTTNATTTAATGTCAAAATAGAAAAATTAAGAATTAAACCATAAATTATATGACATGATGTAATTCCATTTATACTTAAGCCTATATGACTAATTCTTGTTTATAAATTTAAATAACATGTCTAAATGTGTTATAGATGCATTTCGACAAATTAGCTAGAAGAGGTTATGCCAGATAGAATTTTTTTTGAACGGCGATTTTATAAAAGAAAACTAGCAAGGAGCTAGATTACACAATAATCAAGTACGGGTTTTTTAGCCACTCGATCCAACTGAACGAGGCTTTACTTCTAAATTTACACCAATAAAACGAACTAGATACAACATTATGAAAAATGAACGCCTTCAAAGGAACTTTATCTTCAAATACGATCTTGTTACGATACGTCCATATGTTCCACCACATAACATAAAAAACACCTTCAAGTAACGCCTTCGTTTTAACCGCAAGCCTCAAAGACACCATCCAAGTGAGCCATTCTTCATACGACTGGGCGTAAGCGTAGTAAACATTCCACCAATTGGCAATCTTGCGACCAATCTGCCTTGATAGATCACATCTAAAAAACAAGTGTTCCGAAGATTCCATACTGCCATCACATATCGGGCACGCCAAAGATTAAATATCAATACCACGCCTAGATATATTCACTCTCGTAGGAATCGCATCTGTTTTAATTTTCCATGCAAGCACATTTATTTTAATGGGGACATACCTGATCCACCTTGTTTTAATGGGGACATACCTGATCCGCCTAGATACTGGTTACAGTTTATTGAGAATGCGTTGTGTGTTTATGAAGTAATTACAAACAGGATGCGAATGCGGTGGGGTAACTGATTAGACGTTTCTACATATAGAACGGTTATCACATGCATAACGCGTGATACTGGTTACAGATTATTGAGAATACAAGAAACGTCTAATCAGTTGCCCCATCGCATATTCATAACATGTTTGTAATCACTTCGTAAACACAAAGCGTATTCATAAATGTGGCAAGTTGCACCATCCGTAACCTTAAGTGGTCTTACTTATTTAATACTGTACGTGTCATGGCATAGCAAAGCCTTTGTAATCCTCATAACAACTACAAATACTTTTTTTTTTTTTTTTACTTGTGAATGCAAAGTAATGATAGATGGCCTCTTACGAGGATTTGTCTTGTGAAATATAACGAAACTACCAGTCAAAGAAGAAACAAAAGTAATAATCATAACGTCATACCATTAAACTATACAACTAACAAAAAAAATCTGATTACATTCAAATCATCTTTGTAATACAAGTAGTACATAAATTACAAGTTTGAAAAACGGTCATTTGAAACATCTCTGTAATACAAGTAGTGCATATGTTACTAGCTATAACTGATCGGGTACACTGCCCGTAAGTTAGTCTATAGGTTAGTTCGGCACTATAAATTTAAGACTAAATAATAACACGTCAATTATTCACATCAAGTTGGTATAATGGCCAATTATAACAACAACAAGACTTATTAATGATCTAACAGTAACCATTTTAACAGCAGGACCAAAGGTCTCATCAAAGTCAATGCCCTCTTTTTGGCTATAACCTTTAGCAACTAATCTTGGTAAAGAATGATAGACTTCATTTTATTACATAAAATAACTTTACTAGAAAGAAGATAACTAGCACATAGATTCCTGGATGACCCAGTCGTTGATGCCACAGTAATAAGTGCTTGAAGGTAGATGGTGGTGTATGTTTGAGGCTTAATGACAGGGTACAAATCTCCAATGTTGTCACATCAAAGAAGGATTTAGCGAATCAAATAGTCTTTCAAAAAAACAAAACTCGCCAAATTCAATTGAAACTTTGTTGTCAAAGAGTAAATATGAACGCAAATAAACTTTTAACAATATTGTAAGACTAAATTATTTCTCGCCACTCAATAATCTTCCAAGTGACAATTAAATACTTGATAAATACTAAACAAGCTAAGCCCGGTACGAACAAAACCTCTGTTTATAATAAACCACTAAAATGATATGAGTTTATAATACAATCTTTAATTGTTTTATTTTATTTAAAAATAGTAAAAAGAAAGAAAAAAAATATAGGTTTCATATTTACAAAACATCATATACTTCAAAATACAGTTATGTGGTTTATCAAACACATTACATACATGAGGGATTAACAATGTAACTTTTTTTTCGTTATCCAGAGTCAAACACCGTTCTTGAAAAAGTCACTCCAAACACCTCTTTTATTAATTTCGTCTTCTTCTTCTAACCACTTTAACCGTGTTAGTTGGCAGAGGTGGTGGTAGTGGTGGTGGTGGTGGTGATGGTGGTGGCGGAGGTGGAAGTGACTTTTTTAAGTCTTTCTAAGTCTTTCTTTTCCAATTTTACCTTAAATATTTATGTTTGCGTTATATAACACTTGATGAAAAATATATAAATGGATTAGGATTTAAATGTATTTTCATAGGTATAATTTTCATCAAGTATTATATAAGGCAAACAAAAATATTTAAGATCAAAGGTGAAAAAGAAAAACTTAAAAAAGTCCAAGTGGACAGTTTTTATAGGATGGAGGGAGTATTGTGTTTGTCCGCCCAAGTCCGCTTGTGGGCTTCAGGTCTGTTAGTTTTTTTTTTTTTTTTGGTAACCGTGATTTCCGACCTTTTAGTCGACTAATCCACGGGGTTTGAACCCACCGCCACACAGACTCAAACCAGGTAAAGCCCTCCCTTTTCAGGAGGTTGGCGTGGCCACTTAAAGTTGTTTGCACCTAGCAGGAATTGAACTTGAGACCTCACACATTTTAGAGTGATAGTCACAAGCCCTTTTACCACTAGGCCACCCTTAAGTGGTTAGGTCTGTTAGTGTTTATACGTTGCATTTGTAATATAAGGATTTCATGATTCAACATAGTATCAACGCTAGTCTGATCATCATATCTGAAACACCCCTTACCAAATTTGACTAAATTTTTTTGATTTACATAACTGAAAATGACTTCTTGTTACTAATCATTAAACTGGTACAATCCTATTACAAACCAGCCATTGAAAGTATTTTTAAATAAAAGTAGACACAATTACCTTTAAAACGTAGGTGGCACGACTTCTCACGAGCCATAGTTGATTTTATAAGAATTTTACAAAATGAACAAAAACTGAAAAATCCTTCTGATGCACTTAGTCGCTGGCCGAGGTGCCCAGCTGCTGGCTAAGCCCTTATGAGGCCTTTATCCGCTGGCTAAGTGCCTCAGGCCTGCATATTTTTCCTGCACTCCTATTTTGACCCATTTTTCTGACATCCGACTTATACCACTTCAACTACACATGAAAACTTTCAGAATTCAATAACACAACATAATACATCATTTTCGTAAACAATTTTGGTCTAAACGACCCGTGAACACATACTGTACGGGGTTTATAAAACACCCATTTCGACCCACTTTACATACATATATTGATCCGTTTGCATACACTATAATACAAGACTATAACAAATGACTTTGACACATGATAATAACATTTTCAAACCATTTAACGACACATGGGTTCAACCTTGACTTCGAGCTCGGTATTCTATGACTACTTGTATACGCCTAAAGGCAATGCACTTCTATCCACTTATTTCACATCCAAAAGCCTTACCAAGCTCCTACTTGCAACATGTTAACCTACAAAAAAAACATCAACAACTATAAGGGTAAGCGAAACGCTTAGTAAGTCACTGGTTAGAACATGTTTAATCCATCAATCCTCATATTCGCAACTTGAACACTTACAACTAGTCCAACACTATTACCATTTAAACTTGCATTTAAAAATTATAACAATGCACTATTACCATTTAAACTTGCATTTAAAAACTATAACAATTAACATTGTGCTATAACCACATAACTATAACAAGCATTAAGCATATAGCAATATCAACACATACCTTGGTAGTCCATAACCAAACAGACGAAAACGTATAAAAATGGACGAAAATGTATAAAAGCGTAAGAAAACATATAAAAACGTAAGAAAACGGACAAAAACGTATAAAACGGACGAAAACGTATAAAAATGTAAGAAAACAGACGAAAACGTATAAACAAATTTAACAAAAATTTTAGGGACTAAATTCGTATTACCTGGCAAACCATAGGGACCATTTATGTGTTAAATATATTCCAATTAGATTTTTATCTATAATTTTTTATCTGGTAGCCCGTACTTGCACGTACCAAAGTAGCACAAAACCCGAAAGTACGTTACATTAAGTGGAACAAAAAAAAGTACACGTACCAACGGTACAAAGCTGAAAGTACGTTACTATTGTACGGCTAAAACCCTTTAACTTTGTGATTGACAAAAGTTGTTGACAAGGATTATTAGTGTGAAAATTGAAAAACCAGTATTTTGCAGTTTACTTACATATGTTTAATTATATAGAGTTTTTGTTTAACCATTGCATGTCCATAAAACTAGAATTTAAAACTAGCGTACCCATTATTCGGGAACCAAATATAAATACACATTCAAGTGAGCCTTTACTATCAAGTTTTACATAAATCATCTAATTTGTTAGCACACAGATACTCCATATCCACAAAGAGAGACTGTGTGAGACAGAAAAATGGCAGCGCTTCAGCATGAACCACGAGTAGCCAGTGGAAGCAACCGCGTTTCATTTGTCGAGCNTTTTCAGTTTTATGAAGCTTTGAAGAAAACAGAAACATATTGATGTCAACTTATGTTGACAACAAAAATATATCTAAGTCTCTAATTCTTTTGAAATGATGATCTCCAGAAATCTGGATGGAGAAATTTTCTCTCATTTGTTGGCCCTGGTTTCCTAGTTTCATTAGCTTATCTTGATCCTGGCAACAGTAAGTGAAACTTTTGTGATATCTTATATTAGCTAGCTGTAAACCTCATTAACTTATCGTATCTTGGCATGCAGTGGAAACTGATTTACAAGCTGGATCAAACCACAGATACGAGGTAAATATTAATCTAAAGAACAATCATGCAGTCATATATAGTTTATTGCAACACTGTCTTTATTACTAAGTAATATATTGTATATTTCAGCTACTATGGATTATTTTGATTGGGCTAATCTTCGCACTTGTGATTCAATCTCTTGCTGCAAATCTTGGGGTGAGCACTGGTAAGAAAATGAACTAATCCAATGAATTTCTTTATATATTGAGATATTATAATAATTTGAATATTTGATAGCAGTTGGTGTCAACTTTATTCAGGAAAACATTTATCGGAACTATGCAAGGCTGAATACCCCATCTTTGTGAAGTATTGCTTGTGGCTGCTAGCTGAGATTTCCGTCATTGCAGCAGATATTCCCGAAGGCATGCTTTTTTCTTAAACATATGAAACCGATTTATTAGATTAACTATATTTGTTTACTGTTGTATATGTGTTAATGATTGTTTTCCTTTGCTTTTTTGCAGTGATTGGGACGGCTTTTGCACTGAATATCTTATTCAAGGTTCCGGTTTGGGTTGGAGTTCTTCTCACTGGTTTCAGCACCCTACTCCTTCTTGGTCTCCAAAAATATGGTGTAAGATTTCTTATAGAAATAAAAATGTATGTATCAAAAAGAAATTGCATGGCCAAAATAAAACATGTTGCATTTTTAAGCATAATTAAAAAAAAAATTGATTTTCTGAGTTCAAATTGGGTTAAAATAGAAGTCACAATTACAGAATTTCAAAAACTATTATTCTGCAATCAGCGACCAATTAACTAGCTTTTCGATGGTTATTTGTACTTGAGAACTTCATTTCCTACCCACATAGTTTATGCATTTGAAACATCAGCACATTCTAACGTTGACAAAAGAGATAAGACAACAAAAACAGAAATATCTAGACTAAATGAACATGCTAACTCAGTACTTGAAATTTGTGTTTGATATGTAGGTGAGGAAGCTCGAAATATTGATAGCCATTCTAGTTTTTGTGATGGCCGGTTGTTTCTTCGGAGAAATGAGCTATGTTAAGCCCCCAGCTGGTGAAGTGCTTAAGGGAATGTTTATTCCAAAACTTAGTGGCCGAGGCGCCACTGGTGATGCCATTGCACTACTTGGTGCACTTGTCATGCCGTATGATCCCACTGCCAAAAAGGCTTGATTTTTGTTTATGTGATTCTCTAAAACCTGATTTAGCTTATCCTAACATCGATATCCCCTTTTTTCAATAGGCACAATCTCTTTCTTCATTCTGCTCTTGTTCTTTCACGGAAGATACCAAATTCAGTTCGTGGCATCAATGTTAGTAATAAACAGGGTCGGAGCTTGAACAATATTATTGGAGGGGACGAAATGTTTTCGTAATAATTTTGAGGGGGCCAAACTTATGATTATTATACATTTATACTAATTTTTTAGAAATAATATACAAAACTACAAAAAATAAAACCTAGTGGTCCTAAATTTGGGGGCCAACAACCCCCTCTTGCCCCTACTATCCTCCATCCTTAGTAATAAAAGATAGGGGTGAAGTTTAAAGATACGTAACATACTTTTTTTAAAATAAACGAAATGCTTAACCCACTTTATCTATAACCAGAATCGTCAAAATCTTTCAATTTTTGAAAAATGTACGTAATATTGACCGGTATATATGTGACATGTTTGACCGGTTACCACTTAGAAAAGTTACAGTAATGGTCTCTGTGGTTTGCGTTTACTTTCACCTTTAGTCCATTTACTTTTTTTTCACTTATAACTCTCCTTTTTTTTACTTTTTTTTTTCCATTTATTCATACAACTTTTTGTTTTTATTTTTATGTTTTTTTCAAATTTCAAACAATGCACGTAATATGATCGGTATGTTACCAGTTTAACGGTTACCACTTAGAAAAAGTAAATGAATGGTCACTTTTGCACTTATTATACTTATACATTAACGCAACATTTAGAAAAAAATTCTTTTTATTTTTTTTTTCATTATTCATCATTTATTTATACAAGTTTTTGTATTTTCTTTCCTTTTTAAAGTGATATATATTTTTTTTTTTTTAAGTGATAATTTGGTTTCTTCACTTCTACACTTATTATACTTATAAGTCGTATGAAGGGTGTAAAATATAAGTATAACGCAACTTTTAGAAAATTTTTCCAAAAAAATTTAGTGTGTGATAATAAATAAATAAA
>LBNU01003560.1:75218-85643 GCA_014162995.1 Artemisia annua | reverse complement strand
AAAAAAATAAAAAAAAAAAAAAAAAAAAAAAAAAAAGAGAATTAAAAAAGATAAGAACGTGAACTATGAAAAAAAAAAAGAAAAAAAAAAGTTGAATTAAAAAAAAATGTAAACAAATAAGAAAGACGAAAAGACAAAGAAAAAGGGGGAAAAAAGACATGGACTTAGGTTTATGCATTAAATCTTAGGTTAATCCTCACCATTAGATCAAACTAGATGAATGGTGGGGATTTGTCCCTCAGTTTGTAGCAAAAAACTTGTTTGTAAAATAACTTTTCTCTAGTTTATCAATGAGTTGGTGCATGAACTTATCTAATACGGAGTACTTTATAAGGCATTGGCTAGTAAACATAGGTATTGTTATTGATATTAACAAAAACATTGTTTGAATTTCCAGTTGGCCCTTGACAACTACTATTGCTTAAATGTGGGATGTCTCACTGCTGGAAGCCATTAAATATAACAAGTCAATTCTATGATTCATGTGTACCATGTTATGACTTGCATATGACTCTCTGCAGATTCAACAAGTAAATTAATTAGCCGAACGAATATAAATAAAATAAATAAAGAGTAAATTGCGGAAATCATCCTTGTGATATGGCGATATTGTAGATTTGGTCCTTATGGTTTCGAAAGTGCAGCCTAGGTTCATTTTGGTCCTTTGCCCAAAGTGAAATGACTAAAATGCCCTTGCCCAAAGTGAAATAAAGTAAAAAGAAGACGAGGGCGTTTTAGTCATTTCACTTTGAGAAAAGGACAAAAATGAACACAAACTTTTCCCGCAAGAGGCCGCCTGCAATTTCGAAACCATAAGGACAAAATCTGCAATTTGGCCAAACCACATGAACGAATTTTGCAATTTAGGCTAAAATAAAGAAATCACGATCGATTTAAATCATTAAACTTTGAAGATCCACAAATAAAAATATTTGAACTTTTTTAAAAGGCAGGAATATTGTTAAAAGGCTCCAAGAAAGAGGCTAACAATACAAATGAAGAACAAAGATACAACAGACTAAGAGCATAAACAATGATAACGTGCTCCATCACGTTAAGGGGGAATAACCCAAGTTATAGCCACGTTAACTGTTGCATGGTTTCGAGTTATGGCCGCGTTAACGCGGTAAGTTAAGCCACTAACATGGCGTTAAGGGCAGTTTTGTTTTAAAAAAAAAAAATCACTTTCTCCCCTAAATGAAGGAGTGTTTTTGTAAATTGTTGTTGAGTTATGTTTGAGTTATTGTGAGTTATTGTTGTGGGTGTTGAGTTATTGTGTTAAAGCTGACGTGGCGCTGACGTGGCGCTGAGTTATTGAATAACTCGTGTTACCATTGCACATGCTCTAAGAGTGAACATATAGATGAAAGGGGCGAGCTATCCAGCTGTCCCAATTCATAGTCCTTGTTGTATACCCGGGCACTAATCCATGATTTAAATATGCGAAGAATCAAAGGGAAGATGTCATCATTCTTTATGTTCAAATCCTCATTGGCATTGATCAATTTGTTCATCCATCTCCAAATAGCCAAAATAGCACAATGAAATACTGAGTGTATTACCTTTTTAGTCTGACGACATCCATGTAAACAAATCCTACCCAAAGTAATGTCGGCTCTAGAAAACGAAGGGGAAGTGGCTGGAGGGGCAAGACACCACCAACTCCAAATCTTCCTCCAAACCGGAGATACTTTAGGCAATGGTCAAGATCCTCCACTTTACTCTCACAGAAAGGACATAATTAAGAAGCAAGAGGGACACCACGATTAGACATGTTTGATCGAGTAGCCAACCTATTCAACGACACCCTCCACACACATACATTAACCTTACAAGTAATCCAAGAATTCCAAGCAGGATGATCACCAAGAATGCAATCGGAGAAGAGGTTGTTTTCTAAAATGTGTTTTAACAATGAAACAACCCGAATCATCACAAACGCAACTCCATTTAGCCGAAGATTCAAGGGTAATTTGATATCGTCACTAAGGTTGTTAAATAATCATACAACTTTAAATCAAAAAGATGGTTTTTCCAAATGAAAAGCAAGGATGACCACAATGCCAACATGCGTTTATTATCAAATTCACTCGACGTGAGCACTCGACAGTATCCGAAAATCACTGAATGAATAGTCGCTAATCCATAAAACAAGCTTTGTAACACACTTTATCTGCCCTTTTGAAGACACTATAAAATTTTAAGAAAACTTGGAGCTTAGTCATGAGTCATGACAAATTTCAACTCAAATGAAGTTACATACCATAGGTTAGTTATAGTATTGCATAGTTGTTTTATACGTTGTTTTGAATCAACTTATAGACATCCGTTCTTTTGAATAAAACATCTCAACTACTTGTCACATTGGCGATAAGTCAAGTGGTTTGAACATTGGATCATGTGTCTCATTTTAACTCAACTAACTTCTTTGAGTAAATGACCTCTTTTATTACGGTATGTTTTACAAAGCATCAATTATAAGAGTTAAAATCATTTGAGGACAAAACTTTATTTACATACAAAGGGATTAATCTCCACCATCCATCTTCCCTTCATCTTTATTTGATCTAATGGATGAGATTAATCCCAACAATTTAAAAAACCCACTTTCATCCTTTTTTTTCAAATATTAATATCTTTCAAACCGTTAATCATTAAACGAAAAAAAATATACCGTTACGACGAGCATTTAATTATCTTTCTATAGACAGGCAATTTGATATACTTTCGACAATTTTTTTTGTTCGTTTTTTTCACGTTTTTTTTCCTGGCCGAAAAAAATATCACATATGATATTACATATCACATGTGATATGTAGTATCACATGTGATATATCACATGTGATATTACATATCACATGTGATATTACACTAATATCACATGTGATATTACACATCACATGTGATATTACACTAATATCACATGTGATATGTAATATCACATGTGATATTTTTTTCGGCCAGGAAAAAAAACGTGAAAAAAATGATTTTTTTTTCTTTTTTCGAAAGTATATCAAATTGCCTGTCTATAGAAAGGTAATTAAATGCTCGTCGCGATGGTGTAATTATTTTCGCTTAACGATTAACGGTTTAAGATATATTTAAATTATAAAAAATGGGTGAAATATTAAAATGTTTTTAATCTCAACCATTAGATCAAATAAAGATGGAGGGAAGATGGATGGTGTGGATGAGTCCCTTGGTATGTGAGGAATCTTTGGTTTCTAAAATAACTCGATTCCAATTATAAAAGAGATGATTTCATCAAAATAAATATTTTTCTTGACATGATTCGAATATTATGTCTTTAGCTTTGTCAGTTTAAGCTTAAACAGTTAGAAGTAAATACGGAGTACTACACAATACGAATCACTTTCTCTATAAAGTGGGAGCTTTTCATTAGAACAATATCCAAAAGTAAACTTAAATATTACCCTTTCTTTTCACACCATAAAACCAATTTATATATACTTTCACCTTAAAAAAATCCAACTCTTTTTTAAGTGGTTCTTAAGAACATAACTACTAACACATAAAACGTAAGTCACTAAAACATGAAATGAAACTGAAAACTTAAAATTATACTTTCTTCACGGCATCGCCTCCTTTGTTTAGCTCAAGTCCATTAGGTAAATCAACATCGACCATAAATCTCGACCAGAACCAATGCCTCTTCCATACGATCACCATTTCTTCAATTGGGATGTTCTTCGTCTCGGGCAAGAAAATGTAGACAAAGATTGTCATGACCACGACCCAAAAGGCAAAGAAGAGGAAAAGCCCGAATTTCATATGACAAAGCATGGTTAAGAACACTTGGGCGATTAAGAACGTGAAGATCATGTTAACGGACACATTGATACTTTGGGCAGCTGATCGGATCTCAAGAGGAAAGATTTCACTAGGCACGAGCCATCCTAGCGGACCCCATGACCACGCAAATCCTGCGACGTAGATGCATATGAAGAGCACAACCACTATAGCATACCATTTCGGCAAATCAGTGGGATCTCCATTTACTCCGAATTTGATTCCAATGAAAACAGCTACAGCAACCTATTCCACAAGAAAAAAATAAAATCAATATCATGAAAAACTTTAGCAAATGATATATAGACATTTCAAGACGTATAGCGTAGTCGTAAACTACAACATATTGAAATGTGTTGGTACTAATGTTCATTTTTGTACAAACCTGACAAATGAGCATTTGAATGCCACCTTCTAGGAAAAGAAATCTACGTCCCCATTTATCAACACCATAAATCGAAACACACGTTGCTAAAACGTTAACTGAACCGGTAATCACAGCCGACATAAGGGATGCATCGCTACCAAAACCAATTGTTTTAAATAAAACCGGAGCGTAAAACATAATCACATTAATCCCGGTCAATTGTTGGAAAAATGGGATCATTATAGCCATAACCAATTGTGGCCTATATTTCTTTTGTAACAAGTTCCTCCACGGATGTTCAATTTTTCGCGACTCTTCACTAGCATAAACCAAATCATTGAATTCCTCATCAATGTTATCAACACCTCGGATTCTACGAAGACTTGTTCTCGCCTCGTCTTGTTTACCACGCTCAATCATTGAGTTGGGGGTTTCTGGGAGGATCAGGGACCCTACCGTGATAATCAAGGCGGGGACCACTGCTCCCCCGAGACTTAGCCTCCAACCCAAGTTACCATCGAGCTTGTTAAAGAAGTAGTTTAGTACATTAGCTACCAATATACCAATTGTTATCGACAACTGAAAGCCGATGTTAAGTGACCCTCGATACTTGTATGGTGCCATTTCGGAAAGGTATAGTGGCACAGACTGAAATTAACAATAAAAAATGTCGTATTAGTAAACATAATATCTCATTAAATTTCATTAAATCGTACGTAAGTAACAAGAAAAAAAGGTCATTACTAAACATGATATTTTCATTAAGTCCTTTTTAACCAAATATTATATCAATATTTGAAAGTTATGGTTTAGAATAATACTCCGTAGTATGATTAAAAAGTTAGATAGTGTCATTATCGAAGTCAATTTTTCTTCAAGTTGCAATCACTAGTAAACGTTTTGTTTGTGGAATATTTGGAAACAAACAAAGTGTCTTACATGTGCAAAGAAAAACAAATAGAGTATATGACTTTTAATACCAAAAAGTTTAAAACTACTATTAAACTATGTTATTTAAAATGTCACTTTAGTTGTTTTTTAAAACAAGTTGATTACACACGAAAAACAAAACCAAACAAGTTGATCACCCCACTAAAAACAAACCAAAGAAATCAAGCTACAGATTATTTTCAGATGCAACTTGTGAGATTGGTCAAAAAGTTAGAAAACATATATAGACAACGTTTATGAATTATGAAGTATGAGTCATAAATAACCATTTATATTATTTAGTACTAGTACACTACTAGTATTATTTTGAGCTAACATATTCAGATTCTAAGTTTATAACGTTGTAAAGTTTAAACAAGCCTCACTATATAATTAAAAAATACAAATAACTTTAGAAAAACAAAAAATATCTTATAAAAGTTGCCACACAACACATGTTTCTATATTATGCACTTTATATTTTTCCCATTAATGGATCTCACTATCTAAAAACAATATAGGGTCAAGTGCGCATCATTCACTTGTAAATCGTGTAAATATGACATTTTAATGTTTATATCGACGAAATATGAAATTATTTCAAGAAATTACCTGATTGGCAAATCCGATACCGAAACCGAGGAGGATTCGACCAACAATAAGCATCCAAACGGCTTGAGCAAAACCATTAATCAAAGCCCCAGCACAAAACAAAATACCACCAAACAACATAGAAAGTTTACGACCAAGTGTCCTAGTCACTGTCGATGCCACCAAAGACGACAACAACGCAGCTAGGTACAAGGACGACGTAAACATGGTTAATGTTTGACTGTCGAACTTGCAATATTGGTTCGTCGATGTGTCTTCTGATTGTTTTCGGAATACTGATGGGAAGAACTTTTTCAAAAATGGATCCATTGATGTCACACCACCTGTTCAAGTACAAATATATATATGTTAGGGTTTTAGTTTCCAAGAGTATCTAGTACGTAGTATTATTTTTCAAAACTGTTTATTTGATCATTTTGTTAAATGATCAGATAAACAGTTTTGACATGAGAATATCAAATAGTGCCATAGCTGAGCTAGTGGAGGCCCGGAAATATATATTACCTGATATTCCAATATCGTAACCGAAAATGAGACCACCCATGGCAGCAACAACACAAGTGAACGTGACATAGAGAGTTAGGTTGCCGGGATAAGCTTTGTCATTTCCCGGACCGGTAGGAATTCCACCGCCGGCCATAATGTATTTCAAAAGGTGATGAGTGTTTGAAAATGAAGAAGAAAGAGAATAATAATAATAATATTGGATGACAATAGAGAACAAGGGTTTATATAGAGGTTTCTTGTGTATGAAATCTTGTAATTAATATTTTCATAGCTGGCAATAAGATTTAAAATAGGAAACAAATATGTAAATGAAATATAAATTAGTGTATATAGTTGGAGGAGATTCTATTGGTTTAGTCTAGTTTCAAAATTTTGGGTTGTTTTCATTTCGTTATAAAAATAGATGACTTTTTTTTTTAATGGTATTCACATTATTCAATAACAAATCAAGTTTCAACTCTCCAACTTGCAAAATAATAGTACTACACCTAGGTTCCATTATTATACAGATAGATTGATTTTTAAATAATTTGTGGCGATATACATATTGTTAGTCGAACAAAAAAATTAAGTGTGAAAAATGAATTTTATTTATATTAGAGATAACTTAACTAGTGTACTTATCTAACTATCTTATAATGCATAAAGACATACTATTATTAGAATACTTAAAATTAAGTCTTACACATTTCAGTGCTAAAAGTAAAAACGATTCAACACAATTAGATATTTAATATCATAATACTTATAGAAATTCCCCTCATATTTAATTCTAACATACAATTAATACTAACATTAAATACAATAAATAAAACATTATGTACATAAATACAATTAATTAACTGATCAATAAATACAATTAATGCACTTATTAAAACACTCCCTACATAAGAAATACAAATTATCAAGCATATTGTACAACCAATTTAAACACAATTCCCGCATTAAATGTCACTAATACAAATAATAAAACACATATACAAATATTCAAGCCCGAACGAGCAACGGGCCAAATGGGCTCGAGCCCGAACAGGCACGGGCCAAACGGGCTTGAGCCTGAACGGACAAGAGTCAACGGGCTCGAGCCCGAACGGACACGAGCTAAACGAAAATTTTGATATCCGTAAATTTATTGTCAAAAAGAACATAATAAACTAACATACATGATTTACCGAAAAATTTTATTTCAGGGTACCCGCAGCTGCAACGCGCGAGGACCCTGCTAGTGATAATTAGAGCAGATTGTATATAAAGATGAGATTTGATTTGATCATGTTATGGTTATCTAGATAAGCATAAAAAACAGTTAAAATCAACAACCAGGATAAGTTAAAAACGTATCGACAATGAAGATCTCATCATCTGTTATTAAGGATATCATTTAATTAACGGTTTCTTAAAATAAGTATATTATGTCTTTTGTAATAATCTAGTCAAAAATTAACAAGTTTGGTAATTTTTATATGGATTTTGATCATCAAAACATATGCTAATTTTCGTATTAGCACATTGTTTTCTTTCTCTTAAGAAACGGAGTTTTTATTATTTGACTAACTAGTCCACAAGCAAGTGGTATGTATACGAGCTTTGAATTTTTGGTATACTGAAATTATAAAATATGAACTTGTTTAAGCTATTGAGAATTATGCTTTTTGGATGGTAGAAGATAAGATCATAACAAATTGGCAAAGTAAACTTGTGCAAGCAACTTAGCAAATAGACAATGTGAATATATTGACTTATTGGTTGAACACATGAAAATTGAAAGTCAACTTTCTATGATGCCACGTATACAAGAAAATATGTATATGCATGCATGTTACATGTACGTTCATACGTATAAAAATGAAAAGCTTTATGAAAACAAAATTGAAGTTTATAACTTAAAAATTAAGTGATCTCTATTTTGTTATAGTTAATTAACGACTAATGATGTGTTCTTACATTTATAAAGTTGGCTCAAATTTATTCTACAAAATTCGGCACCGTTGGTCAAATTCTCTCCATACGGTTTTCGATATGACGTCGACAAAAAATACAGTTAAAAATGGATTAGTTTGAATGAATCAAATGTACGCACACATACTAACAATAGTATCATGTCGAAAATAAAAATAATATTTGCATACGAAGATTGTGCAAAAACGATTTGGTCAAAAAATATGGGTGTGATCAAAATGAAAGTCATATACTTTGGATCATGTTGTGACTAAAAAGTCATTATTTGGATATATCCATGTATTAAAAGAAAAAAAAAATTACGTTTTTTAAAATATTTCCTTTAACTTTAGTACTGAAATAAAATACCAACAATAGTGTTATATTTAGTCATTTTCTTATTTGAGAAAGGTAATGCTAATCCATTTTGTGCTATAAAATGATCAAACTTTTTTCACACATTATACTATCTATGTCACAAACTTTAAAAGGATCATACAAGATTGCGAGAAGCAAGTGAGGTGGGATAAGTATTCCGTAAAGCGTGGAGTATATAAAGTTGCTATTTTTAGATGTTATTAATAGCATCGACAATAATATAATGATTTAGGAAACTTCTTTTCCTCAAATGTTCATAGCATATTTTTTTCAAGTATATCTAAGATCATGTGTAATGGTCGGTCTCTGAATCGGTCGAACTTTTTTTTGGGATGTGTTCCAACCTGTTTCAACCACTACAACCGTCCAAGAGAATGCGCCTTAAAAAAAAGAAAAAAAAAAAAAAAAAAAAAAAAAACGGTTGCGCTTTTAATTGTTTTTGTAAGATATATTTTTTTGGTGTATTCGGTCCCTTTATTACACTAAACTGGTCACAAAACTATTTTAGAAAAAGAAAGTTGATGTGACAGTGGTGTCCCTTCTCTTTTGGTTGTCACCATTACATCTAGCCTAAATTAACAAAGAAACACTCGATATGACAACACGTAAAGGAAGCTAAAGACCAACACCAAACAATGTTTAATCGTTTCATCGACATATAAAAACACCGAAGAGACAATATCTCCGATGCATTGACAAACACTCGTTATGACAACACGTAAAAGAAGCTAAAGACCAACACCAAACAATGTTTGATCGTTTCAGCGACACTTAAAAACACCTGTGAGACAATATCTCCTATGCATTGTCCATCTAGTTTGCATGAATAACTGTTGATATCTACCCTCTATTCCAAACAACGGTTAATTCGTAACATTAAACGACTATACTTCTAAGACAATATTATTATTCACGAACAAACAACTCTCATACCTCGCTCTGACAAGATTCAGTATTGTTATTTTTGTAGAACAACAACAAACATTGTTTGAAGTATAGAAAAATATATATGACGTAACTCAGCATGACGTGGAGTTGGAAATGGATAAATATTAACGGTGAAATGAAATGGATAACATGAAAGTTGTTGTTATTAATGGATCGTCGGTGGCTAGAAATCAGGGAAACGCGTGATTTGTAATAAACTTTTCGTCACTTTTACAGCAAATTAAGCCCTTTTGGTCCCACGTACATCACGAGCTATAAAATCTTTATATACTGTTACGTATGATAAAGAAGTGGTAGAACTTGGATTTAGCTTAATGTTTATCTTAGAAAAGTTTCTATTTGTGGTACATTCTCTTAGCCACGTCATGCACACGAGTTGTTAACTACTTCCTTAACGGCTACAACATTATCCACAAATTATTAACTTTGAATTAAATATGATGCTTAATGGATATAGATACATTCATCTTAGACTTTATCGTCAATAAGTGATTATTTGTACACAACCTTTCAGTTCACACGCTAAAATGGGTAATGTTAAAGTTAGCCGTACGTAGTTATACACTGTCACACATTATTTTAGTACAACATGTATCAACAAGAAGAACATATATTTTTGTCAAGATTCGAGTTTGTTATGTACTATGTTAGACCGAATGTAATGGGACACAAAAAAAACCACCCAAGACACCGTTACATCAGTTTTCTCTCTCTTTAGACACCACCCAGATAATACCTATACCAACCCACATAGTAAGGAGACCACACTACAACTAAAAAAATACCTGACAAAATTAATTAAATACAACCAACACACACACAAACCTTTCCTTTTATTTGGTACACTGACAGACCAAATGAACTGGGTGTGTCCGGTTACTCCTCAAGTAGTAAGGGGAACGCGTTTGGTTGGGGTGGACAACAAAGTTGTCTAG
>LBNU01003560.1:22318-59743 GCA_014162995.1 Artemisia annua | reverse complement strand
AAAAAAAAAAAAAAAAAAAAAAAAAAAAAAAAAAAAAAAAAAAAAAAAAAAAAAACATTCATTTCGTTCAAATTATTTGTAAAAGAGAATAGTAGTTAACACATTCAACAACTATCCAACAGAATGCATATACTTATTATGTATAATACTTGTAATATCCTAACTCAATATTCAGCCTTCATATATAAAGCTCGGGTTCGAGATCGATAAATAAATGAGCGCAAGTTTATGGTCTAGCTCGTTTAGGCTCGGCTCGTTCGAGCTCTGGCTCGAGCTTTTTATTACTAGTGGCTCGACTTGTTTCCACCCCTAACTATAACTTACATAACTCTCTTTTGTCCCGAGAAGAACTCTGTTGTTGCAACTAACGTTACATCCTCTTCGTTATTTGAGCAAGAAATATTCTTAAAAACATTGCATTTAGCAGTTAGCATAATTTGAAGAGATATTATTGAAATGGCCAAACATATTACGTTGATCAACAAGTACGGCGACATATTGACCAATATAAAACGAAATATCGAGGTTTTTACCAAAAAATAACACTATGTCGCAAAATTTTATGAGTGTCCCGGAACCACCCGCGACTCACCATTATTTTGTTTATGAGAATCTAAGTGGTGAACGAAAAGGTGCTCATTTTTATTACCAATCAATAGATGACATGTCTTTTGATCTCTCGTTTTCTGTACTGATTCATCTTTATAATAAGAGAATGATGCGAGGATATAGGGTTATTGTTGATACATTAAAAAAGCAATACTTTTTTCTTTCATGTTACATAATTAAGAGTCGGCTAACGTGATTTATTGTCGGTCTGTATTCCTAAACGACTTTTCCAAATCATGTGATGCAGCTAAACAATGGTTTTTTTATAAAAAAAAATCTCAGAGTAAAGTGAATCAGAACATGAAATCAGTAACATTTTGCATGTGAAATACACCTGACCATACTCATATTAACATCCCAACGAGTTTTTTATATCAAGTTTAAGGTAAACAACTATAAGTAATTAATTGGTTGACATTAAATGTTTTTATTAAACCAACTTATAACTATATGAGACATTTCGATGTTGCAAGAACACAATTAAACAAGTTACGTAGGCAAACATTTATATTAATAGCACTAAGTAGTTGTCTAGTTCGACATATTGTTGGTTCTTAAAATAAGACACACATAAGCCTAATCGATAGATCGATCTTCATATTGTCACTAAACTTAAAGCTTAAGATCAACATCGAGTCCAGCCATTTAGTTGTTTTCTGTTGTGTTCTTTGCTGATTTGTCTTCGGCTTGAATCTCGCAACTTGGAGCAAAGCTTGACTCACTTAAGACCTTTCTTTTGTGACTTTGTTGACCTGCCAAAGTTGAGTTTTGTGTAGCATCATTGTTGTTTTCAACCCCATGCATCTTACGCACTTGATGGTGGTGATCGATGGTCGATTTGATAGCCCTTGCCATGGTTTGAAGGATTCTTTTCTGGTTTGAGATTGTGTTGTCTATGTAAGCTTTGAACACGTTTAGTTCATTATCTTGTTCCTTAGACGCATTTTCAAATCTTTTGATTTCACGATGTAGTTTCTCCGACTCAGAAATAGTTTGTTTTCTTCTCCTCTTGACGTTCTTCAACAAATGAGGTTTTCCCTCTTGGAACCACTCATGTGCATACTCTCGACAATCCCAAGACATCTTCTTAAAGCCCTAATTCAAAATTTCATACAAAAGTCGAGTTATACATAGGCTATAATAAGTAGTGGATCATATTATAATCAGAAAATGTTTTGTACATAATTACTTCGCACATTAATTAAAATCACTACTTTGAGGATTAATTTTTTTAAGTGTGTATATTAGTCATTTCTATTACTCCGTATGTGTTTGTGAATGGTTGTGATATGGGAAGTAACTAGTATGGATATTAAAATTCTTACATAGTTGTTGAGTTGAGTAATGAAGCTGTCAAAGTTTTTGCTTTTCGACATGAGAGGGAGGACATTGTTGATGAATTCATCAATGTTCCAAATAGCAAAACTCTTAGCACCATCCGAAATATCGAGATTTGGAACCCATGAAATGATGGAGTCAGTCTCTTTGTTACAAACCACATTGTAAAGTTTGTTCACAAAAGGAGGCAAAGCGCCATTGCGTACACCCCTCATTGGTTCCGCCAACAATTCATCACCATCACCACCTTCATCGCCACTGCTAAAACCCTCACTAAGGTCACTCACCACCATTGTTTCATCAAAATCAATGCCTTCCATTTAACCAAAGTTAATTTATGTGGAAATTGGAAGTATACAAATGAATGTGTATTGTGCTCAATTTATAAGCATTGAGTTTTTGGTACTTGTAACCCACTTAACCTCAAGTGTTTGTGGTTATGATATTATTCCTTTGCTTTAGATGTGAGAAACTTGTGAGTTTTGTACTTTATAACAACTTTTGAAGTTACAATCATTAATTTGGTAATATTTAGAACCAATAGGCAATTAAGTAGTCAAAGTGAATGATATTTATATCGTTAAGTATTCTTTACCATTTAATATCGTTAGGAGACATATTAAAGACTTGACCGGATATATATTTCATGGATCGATGTGAACTTAAAAAGTAGTCTAGACTTTTTAAAAGTTGGTAAATAACGATGTAGTATTATAGTCTTTCAGATAAAACAAGTTGAGATATTGTAAACATTTTAGGCCGATTTCGAACCATTTGATAGGTTTCAACAATTTTATTTCAAGTGACTTTTTAAACGTATTAATGTAATATTGCAAATTATATAATTTATACTTTCCTGTTTATTGAGTAAGATGGACATTAGTCAAATAACTTTTTTTTTTTCCCCCTAAAATGACATGCCCGTTTTTTTCTATCACATTTTTCTCATGTGTTTTTGAGGTACAACATGCATTCCTTGACAGGAACGAAAGAACTTTGTGGGTATACTAATATACTATACATGTTTTTATTCATGCAAAGTCTAGAAGTTTTAAAACGGGTTGAACAAATAAACTTAGAAGGTTTAATTAAATACAAATTTAATATGTGAGAGTATAGTACCTTTTGGTCCATTTGAATATTTCATTTTCGCAGTGCAAATGTTCTCCGATCCAGTTACAAATAACTAAAATGTACATAGAATAATCGATTATACTACGTGTCTAATGTCATTCATACTAGTGTTCTTGAAACTATTATGCATAATATACATCTAAATTTTTTTAGAGTAAATAATAAAAGCCATGATTTATCCTGTCGTTAAAACACAGAAAGTGTAGGAGTAACATTCGTGAAAACCTTTTGACTAAGATCGTCCTTCGTCACTTATTTAAATGAAAATTAAAAGAGCAGAAGATGAATCTATGTTAGTCATTGGCCATAGACAACATTCACATGTCACATAAACTATATTGCGATTTCGATGTTCTTAAAACTAGTACCTGCGATTTAGACAAACCACAGGATCAGTTTTTGCAAATTACTTTAAACTCAATGTATAGTTGTATACATTGTATCTCTTTAACAAAAACAAGCAGATACGAAGGTTGATCCAACGATAAAAATACCAGCCTTCAAAAGCGAAGGTCAAGAATTCGAATCCAACGGGGAGAAAATTAATCCCCTTGTGAGCATGGAGGTTCACCTGAGCTGAATCTAGGCTATCAAAAAAGGTAGTCGCCCCAGGATTAGTCCTCGTAATATCGAGTCGGAAACCAGATAACTAAAAAAACATGTGATAAATCCCATAAGCCCAAGTACATGCTTAAGGCATCTGATTGAGTGGGCTTTAAAGTTTAAAACAAATCTAATATTAAGCTATTGGGCCAGATATTATGACTCCCGAACTATAAACACTTTCTTTCTTGAACTTATGATGAGAACGAGTAATCGTGTTGTCGCACGTTGCGGCGGAGCTGATTTTGGTCCTATATTTGTTGTAATAAGCTCCTTTTATCTATGTATTTTTCGTGTGTCGAAATTTTGGCAACGAATATTAGAATTTATTTTGTTTGTGTGAGAAGCCCTTTTCTCAGAGCTCGTTAAGAAATTCCTATATTCTTTGCATAACTATTTGTTTCATATCATTGTGATATGGCTGTTGGCGGAGCTTTGTTTTTGGTTTTACCAATATTAAGATCTGTGTTTTTTGTAATCAAATTTTGGCTTTGATATATGCATTCTAAAGATATTTTTTTACACTACATTTTCTTGGTAGTAATGTGTATAAGTCCTTATGCTAAGCCCATTTGATATTTGCTATAATAGGTTTACTATTATTTAGAAAAATCTCTGATTAACATGAATCAGAACATGAGACCAGTAACATTTTGCATGTGAAATACACCTCATATCAGAACATGAGACCAGTAACATTTTGCATGTGAAATACACCTCATGTGCATACTCTTGGGATTGTCGAGAGTATGCACATGAGTGGTTCCAAAGAGGGAAAACCTTATTTTTAGAAGAATCAAGAGGAGAAGAAAGCAAACTATATCTAAGTCAGAGAAACTACAACATGAAATCAAAAACCTTGAAAGTGCGTCTAAGGAACAAGATAATTACTTCAGAGCTTATGTAGACAACACAATCTTAAACCACGGTAATTACTTCAGACATTAAGATAACTATTTTGATTATTATTGATGTGCGGGATTGCGACCACACACTAGGGTTTTACTTCTCAAGGGATCTTGAGAAGCTTGCAATCCCCACCAGGCAGTGTACCTGACCGATGTAGTATAGTGTAGTGGNAGTAGGATCTCATAGAGTTAGGGGAAGTCCGTACACACCCCTACGAATGGTATTAAGGAATACAATCCGTCATCCACGCAATTAATACACACAAATCAATCGGTAAAAGATAGTTATGGAGTAAGGAAATCTAAGTAAGCACACTTCTCTCCATTATAGTTTTCACAAAAACATTTACTTTTTCTTGTTATTTTATTTTATTTGCATTAGTAGTAATATGGGTTAGTTGACTAGCAACTAATTCCGCCCACTCTTCCAAAACCCGAGATTTTTACTTGCTTTCCATAAAAATATAAAAATACAAAAAGAATCTTCCCTCACCCCTATACCTATTAGAGTAGCTTTTCAATCCTAACGACACTATTCCCTGAGAGAACGATCAATCCCCCGGTACTTTCCACTACACTATACTACATCGGTCAGGTACACTCCCCGGTGGGGATTGCAAGCTTCTCAAGATCCCTTGAGAGGTAAAACCCTAGTGCGTGGTCGCAATCCCGCGCATCAAGTACCTAAAATGCCAAAAGAAACGATTTAGGGCAATATTTGATCAAATAAATACGATTTAGGGCTTAAATGACCCCCGAAAAGCGGTACACTTTTCGCCTTATTAATTATCCTTTTTAAGTGTATGTAGTAATCATTTCTATAATGTGTTTATAAATGGCTGTGATTTGTGAAGTAACTAGTATATATAGATATTTTAATTCTTACACCGGCAAGAACCCTAAATAATTTTTGTACTTCTAGCAAAAATGTAGAATACACTCATTTGTGTTCTTGTGGTCTCTATTTTCTTTTCATGCTTTGCATCTCAAAGCCATGTAGGCAACAAACAAATACAAGCTCTTGACAACCTTTACAAGACTAAAATGTCCATTGATTCGGCTTTTGATACCACCCATATTGAGCCACCTAGAAATGTGACTAGAGATACTGTTCTTCTCTTTCAAGATGTCCTGAAAAAGAAAGATAAAATTAGCAACTTTCCTGGCCTACCATTTGCGAAATTTGATCAATATGGTGGGTAAGTTACAGTGAATGAATCTGCGGGTCAGGCATTCTATTATTACCTTGTTGAAGCTGAGACATCGAAGCAACATTTGCCACTTCTTCTTTGGCTCAATGGAGGGCCGGGTTGTTCATCCCTCGCTTATAGAGCCAGGCATGAGCTTGGGCCATTCCGAGTAAATAGTGATGGCAAAACTCTTTATAGAAATAAATTTGCATGAAATCATGCTATGAATGTTTTTTTGGTGGAGTCACCTGCCGGCGTAGTTTTTTCATATTCAAACACATCCTCAGATTACGATAAGTGTGGAGACACTTCAACAGCTGCAGATAACTATGTATTTTTGTTTAATCACTAATAAAACTTTGATCAATCTTAAAAGGATCCTTATTGGGAACACCGTGATCAATGATAAGACATATAACTTAGGAATGTATCAATATTTTGGTTCGCATGCTTTAGTATCAGATGAAACATCTGTACAGATTCATAAATATTGTGACTTTTCGCCAAATGTAACCACCCAATCATCCGAGTGCAACAAGGCAACCGATGATGTGAATCGATATTGATATCTACAACATTTATGCTCCAATATGTCTTAACCCTAATTTTACTTCAAGCCCTAAGCCGACGTCGCATGTTGTTGATCCTTGCAATGAATAATACACATATGCTTATATGAATTGTGCCGATGTTCAAGAAGCAATCCATGCCAATGTCACAAACCTTGATCATACATGGGAACCGTGCACTGATGTTATCCAACATTGGCATGACAGTCCTTCAAAGATTATTCCACTTCTTAGGGAATTCATGGAGAATAATCTTCGCGTGTTGATATTTAGTGGTGATACTAATGTGCGAGCACCAATTACATCAACCAAGTATTTCCAATTACATCAACCAAGTATTCGCTTAACACAATGAATCTACCTGTAAAGACCTCATGGCATCCATGGAGTAATCAAGGGGAAGGTGGCTGGATTTGTATAAGCTTATGAAGGAGATCTAACATTGGCCACTATTCTAGGGGCGGGTCACCTGCTTTAAGTAAGATCCACCAACAAAAATTTGCTATCCTGCTGGTGATCCGGTTATTTTCGCTTTGTTTTGTTTTTTTTTTGTTTTTTTTTTTGTTTTTTTTTTGTTTTTTTTTAAATTAAGATTTTGCTTTTTCGTTTTTAATAAATAAACTCTATTACATAAAACCGTAGACGTCAAAATACACTCAGTATGTTGATTTGCCATCAAGCAACCATATATTTTTTCTTCCTCATCAAGTTTTTTTCGTTGTCGAAGATCATTGTTGTTGAAACAAAAGTTGGCCACCAAATTGTCGCTCCCTTCTAAAGGTGAAGCAAGCCATGACATAAGAAAATAGCAAAAGTCATAAAAATGGAGGAAAGAGCCAAGCAATATACAATTATTTTTCCAAATGCAAGTCCATCTACTTGCAAACGAACAACAAAGAAAAAGATAAAACAGAAGAAGAGAAGAAGAAGGCGATTTCAACATCTATCCAGCTTGTACGTCCGAAAACCCCCCGTTCAAACTGCAGGTGGGTGTTAGATTATAGGCTAAGACCCAAGTCTAATTAAGGGCTTATGGTCCATTAGGTTTAGGGTTTATGTTAGCTTATTCTCAAAGCTATGCTATCTTATGTAATTGGAAAATCATTCTATCAACAAAACTTTATTATCTTACAGTTTTTGCTTTTGGACATGAGAAGGAGGACATTTTTGATGAATTAGTCAATGTTCCAAATAGCAAAAATGTTAGTACCACCCTTAACATTTGGAACCCAAGAAATGATAGAGTCGGTTTCTTTGTTACAAACCATATTGTAGAGTTTGTTCACAAAAAGAGGCAAATCACCATTGCGTACACCCCTAATTGGTTCTGCCAACAATTCTTCATCATCACCTCCTTCATTGCCACTGCTAAAACCCTCACTAATGTCACTCACCACCGTTGTTTCATCAACATCAATGCCTTCCATTGAACCAAAGTTTATGCAGGGAATTGGAAGTATACAAATAGATGTGTTTTGTGCTCAATTTATAATAGCAATGTGATGAGAGTTTTTGGTACATTTATCACACTTATCCTCAAGTGTTTTGATGGTATGAGATTATTCCTTTGCTTGAGAGGTGAGAAACTCAAGAGTTCGTACTTTATAACAACTTTTGAAGTTACAATAATTTAATTTGGTTTTGTTTGACCCAATAGACAAGATGTCAAAGTGTATGATATGTATAACGTTGTAGTTTTCATGTTAAAAGTACTCTTCACCCTTTAATATTTGCTAGGAGACATATTAAAGACTGACCGATATATTTACATGGATTGATTTGAACACAAAGAGTAGTCGAAAGTTTTTTTAAGGTTGATGAATAAAGATATAATCTTTCAGATAAAACAAGTTGAGATATTGTAAATATTTTTCGGCAATTTGTTTCATGTGTAACTTTCTAAACTTACTAATGTGATATTGCAAATTATATACTCTATATTTTTTCAGTCTTGTACATTTAGATGGAAATTGGTCAAATTAGATGCTGGGTTTTTTATCACACTTTTTATCATGTGTTTTTGAGGTACAACAACTTTGCTGCGTTGTGGACATACAATATATATATTTATCATCAAGTATTGCATAACACAACTAAAAATATTTATGGTCAAAGTAGAATAAGAAAGGCTCAAAAAAAATCATAGTACACAATTAGTATGGGACGGAGGTAGTATTCGGTTTTCGGTTTGAATATGGGCTTGGCAAAATGTAAATCGAACCGAACCGATAATCGAATTTACATAAATAAAAACGTATATAATTAAACAAATAAATAATTAAAATTATGTAATTCGGGTTATTCGGTTCGGTTTAATTTAATTTAAATTAGGTTCGGTTTTTGGTTTTATGAAAAAAAAATTAACTGAACTAATCGAACCAAATAACCTGAACAACCCAATAACTGAACCGAGTTGTCCCGGCATCGGTTATTACTCGTATATGAAAACATTTCACAAGCCCAAAAGACTAAGCCCATGTAAGTGTTTAAGGGATATGAATTAGGTGGGCTTTAGAACAAATTTAAATGTTTATCATTTAAGCTATTGGGCTAGATATTATGACACCAACTTCAAATTCTTTTTTGTCATTCAAACATTTGAACTTATGAAGTTATGAACTTATGATGAACTAGTCATGTACTCAGGTTAGACTTATTTTTATGAAAGTGTTATAAAATTTCCCTATGCACAATTCGGATATATTGAACCTATTTTTGACAGGACTTGAACCACAACATCTTGTTTAGCAAGAATTTCATACCATATGCATGGTACGGATAGGCTACATGCCCTTTGGTTCGTGAGATGAAGTTACCTGGGGATATTTTTTTAGAAAAAAAGGTAAAATCGCATTTGAAACATATCATAATATATACAAGAAATGTAACTAGAGAAAGTACCGAACCGTTGAAGTTACTTCATTGATCAGAAAGTAGATGGTTCGACAACTTACTGAAATTTGTGATACAAAAAGACAAAAGCTTTGAATCTTACTACTAGAATTTAGCAATCTTGAGGAGTATAATTAGTATACAAAAAATATAAAACGGTTTTAAAATTTAAATAACAAAATCTAACCATTTATTGATAAATTTTTTGCATCCTTTTTTTTCTTTTGACTGCACAAATATTTATGTTCAATCAACAACAGTCAACATCCGATGCTTGGTCCCTTTGTACTAGCTTTTCATACTCCTTTTTTTCCCTCCAAAATCATATGAAAACACACACAAACACAGTTTGCAATAAAAATTGTACACTACAAAGTTGCAATGATAATCTTGATTAAATAACTAAGCACCACAAAACCTTTTCATTAAATAGAAAAACCCTTAAATAAAACTATTAGTACTGCTAAATGTATATGCCTAATCTTTTTTACACAAAATGTACAAACACCTAAAACACAACACAATCACACAGTACACACCTCTAACCTCTTCAATGAAAAGATTGAAGAACACACCATATGCTACAATAAACTTATACCCAAAACCTATCTACACCTAAATCAAAACAAAAACCGCAAACCTATCAAACCATCGTCAAATAGAATAGTCTCGATGCACAAGTATCATTCTATATGATACTATTGGCATAAATTAGTACCATTTGTGCTTCCTTATTGATTTGTGTCCAATGGAGGCAAAGCAAACAAGGACACGCGTATACTGGCTAAGTTCTTCCTCGACAGACTAGGATGCAACATTCTTGATTGTTTTGGAGCATTTGGAGCTTCGATATCTTCAAAATCGCTTGCCGGGAATTCTTCCAAGTTTAATGAACATCTAAAAGCCGGAATCTTTTTTGGTGTACTATATTCGAAATGCCATTTCTTTGCAATCACAACCTGCATATTGTATATCAATATAAGTAACATAATTTTTTCACAATTGGTGTTGCAAACAAACTACTACTATCATATTTGTAAAATAAACAACTTACAGCTTCTCGGATTGTTTTAGATACATGAAAAAGACTCTTCAGATCATCATGATCCACTCCACACAATATCTTAATCTGTTCAATTTTAGGGAAAGAAAATCAGCACAATCACTCACAAACACTATAAATGATATAAAAAATTAACCAATATGCTACCTTAATCCTTCTATTTAGTTTAAGAATCTATCCTTTCATTGAAAAGATGGTTAATTACTTACTTTTACACGATATCTTAATCTATGCAAATTAGTAGGTAGACAAACCAGCAAAACTATAGACACAAACACCATCCATTTTAATGCATTTCATGAAAATTATTGTTAATTTGCAATAGAACTCAAATGAATAAGCATTTTAACACACAGACACTATAATATGTGCAAAAAAAAAAAAAAAAAAAAACTACCAAATTACACTTCAAACCATCATTTTTTACACATTTCCATAGAGAAGATTGTAAACTTACAACATAATTCAAATGGGGTTAATCAAAACTTACCAATATCTCTTGAGGCATAGCTTCAAGCAAAGACTTTTCCAAGCAAAAACCATAATTTTCTTCCAAACACTGCTTCTTTTTAGGTGTACCAACATCATTAACTGAATCAAACTCCATACGATTCATAATCAGAACCCTTTTTCTACCAAATGAACTTGTTCTTTTCACAAGCCCCAATGCCATCTTACACCTGAAATACAACCATATCATACAAAAATTAATCACCAAAAAAAAAAAGCAGTTGAGATATACTAAAAAGAAGACAAACCCATATGGAAATTTAACAAAAAACTTGATTTTTCTTGTTTTTAAAATCTTAAAAACATGAAATTAAGCACCTTTTTAATACATGATTTACATCATACTATAAAATTATTCAAAATGAAAAAAAACCCATTTGAGATATGCTAAAAAGAAGTTAAACCCAGATGGGAATTTAACTAAAAACATGAAATGAAGCACCTTTTTAATACCTGATATAACCATGATACTGTAAAATTATTCAAAATGAAAAAAACCCATTTGAGATATGCTAAAAAGAAGTTAAACCCAGATGGGAATTTAACTAAAAACATGAAATGAGGTACCTTTTTAATACCTGATATAACCATGATACTGTAAAATTATTCAAAGTAAAAAAAACCCATTTGAGATATGCTAAAAAGAAGTTAAACCCAGATGGGAATTTAACTAAAAACATGAAATTAAGTACCTTTTTAATACCTGATATAACCATGATACTGTAAAATTATTCAAAATGAAAAAAACCCATTTGAGATAAACTAAAAAGAAGTTAAACCCAGATGGGAATTTAACTAAAAACATGAAATTAAGTACCTTTTTAATACCTGATATAACCATGATACTGTAAAATTATTCAAAATGAAAAAAACCCATTTGAGATAAACTAAAAAGAAGTTAAACCCAGATGGGAATTTAACTAAAAACATGAAATGAAGTACCTTTTTAATACCTGATATAACCATGATACTGTAAAATTATTCAAAGTAAAAAAAACCCATTTGAGATATGCTAAAAAGAAGTTAAACCCAGATAGGAATTAAACTAAAAACAAGAAATGAAGTACCTTTTTTTGAAGGCTAAATTGTTGGTGAAAGTAAATTAGGATTGAGATAACGGTTGTTGTTGACAAGGAAACAAGAGAGTATAAGCTTGATGATATGTTTTTGTGTTCTGTTTTTTCAACTCTAAATTTGGAAGTTTATTTATACACTGAGAATTAGAGATATTTTCGGATTTGTTTGTTTTTTTAAGTTTTAAAAAATTTGAATTTTTTTTACTAGTATGTGATAGGGTCCACTAACATTCAACTTGTGTTTCAACTTGTAGGTATTGCTGGAATTGACTAGAAATTTCTCAAATTTTACAGTTTTTTACCGTTGTGAATTTATATTTTTATTTTCCGTTAAACAAATAAGATTAAGGTTTTATGAGTGTGCTAATGTATAAAAATGTTCTATCGATTGGTTTTGTGTTTTGATATTTATATCTTTAGAACAAAGGTTACCCTTTTAGCGAACATGTCTTTGTGAAAACGGAAAAGAAAGTGATTTTTGTGTGGTAAGTCATCGGTTTGATTTTGACTTACTCGATTCGTGAAAAAGAGCTAATTGACTGAGATACGGTTCACAAAAAGGGTCGCAGTGAATATAAAATGGATGCTGGATTGAGATCACAATTCGAATCATCTTTCTGTGAAAAAATGAACACGTTTCAGGTATGCTTGTGGTTGTCTATCGCAATTACATAGGGTCCGTAGCAGTAGCTGTAGCAGTAAGCAGTTGCAGTAAGCAGTAAGTGGTAGCAGTTAGTAGTAGCAGTTAGCAGTAGCTGTTTGTTAATGTTTGGTAACGTAGCTGTAGCAGTAATTATAAAGTGTAAAATTACGAAAAAGGGCATATAATAAAAAACTAATTAAAGAAATGAGAAACTAATTGTGGGTATATGAGTAAATTTAAACCAAACGCTTGAGCAGTCGCTTGAAATGCTTCTTTAGCAAGCATTACAAATATGAGCAGTTGCATAAATTTTAAACTCTAGTTGCTTCATTGCCAAACAAGCTTTTCAACCAAAATGCTAACCGCTCCAAAATGCTTCAAAACGCTTGTTGCCAAACACAACCATAGTTGCTTTAGCAAGCTACTTAAAATTATTAACAAATGGTTTCATAAACTAATTATTGTCTTAAACACCTTCTATATAAATGAAAGCAAGGACGGGACTAGAAGGATACGTGATGTCACGAGACCCTATTGAATTTTTGTTTCGCAGTGTTATTTTTTTTCTTTTTTAAATATCTTGAATTTCAAAAAATTCATCCAGTTAAAAAAGAGTTCTATTACATGCTTAATTAGTTAATTGACATGTGAAAAGTAAACTTTTTTACGGAGTATTATTTATTATTATTTTTTTAGTACAAACTGAAGACAAACTTTTTTTTTTGCTTATGCTATAGTTTAAAAATAGCTGTGCACCCAAATTCTTTTTAATCATGGGTCTTTCACTGGATGAAAGTATGAAAAAATGACAGTTACACATAAGCAATGTGTGTGATTTGATGATATGTGAGTGTCCCATCAAACAAGCAATCGTAAGTTTCAGGCTTGTTGAAAACATTTATAACATATGTGGTATAGTTTTGTTATAAATTGCCGTAAAAAAAATTAGGGCAAAATATTTATTAATGTACTGAACTTGTCACTTTTGTGACTTCCGTGTAGCGAATAAAAAATTTTTCTTTTATGGATACTAAACTTTCATTTTTTGGTCTTTTTGATGTACTTTTGGACATTTTTGCCCTTGGATTTTTCAAAAACTGAGGGGCAAAAACGTCCAAAAGTACATCAAAAAGACCAAAAAATGAAAGTTTAGTACCCATAAAGAAAAGTTTTTTATTCACTACATAAAAGTCACATTTGTGGCAAGTATGATGCATTAATAAATATTTTGCCCAAAAAATTAACTGCACACCATTCACATGAAATTTTGAAAGTCCGTTTTATTCATTAAAAGTGTTCGGTGTTACTTGTTTTTAAAGTTTTTATGTCTCTATCTGCAAATTATGTCTGCAGAAGAAGATGTACATGTAAAATCAAATACCTCTTCACGCCCGTAAACAAATGTAATGAAAAGAAGAAAAAGTGCTTCTTCCAAAACAAAAGACAAATGACACCAAGTGGCGGAAACAAGAGGGCTAGGGTGGGCACGGGCCCTCTGTCGAAAAATTCTAGCGTCTAAATTATATGACTATTCTTGTAATTTGCCTCGTTAACTTTTTTTTTACACACTGTAAATGGGAAGAATTACTAATGGTAGGAGAAAGTAGCCGTTAGAAGGGCGGCGACACGTATGTGGAAGATTTGTGGCAGGAAATAGCGTGGGTGGGCCATGATGTTGCTGACGTGTTTGATGTGGTTGACCAGTATCTGGTTTGCAACTTCACATGGTATTTTATCCACTAAAAAATTTGTTAGTTAATAAGATAAACAATCAAAGTCATAAACGTTAATTCTTAATTGTAAATTGTACAAAACCTGCAAGTAGATTCAAAGTACATTGCTAGTATATAGCAAAACATCGAAAGTATTCAATGTTTTTTGTCACCCTTGATCCAAGGTATCCTATGTTTTACAGTAGTATTTTGTAACAATGAATCTACCCATTTGATGAATTAAATACTCCGTAGTTAATAATACTATAACAAAATTACTAAACTTTATAATTTATAATGTATTTTCTTCTTGAAAAACAATATATATTATGCAGATATACTATCAAATGTCGAATTTCATTGGAACTTATATATGACTATACACCGATTAAACAAATATCGACAAATCGATACTATGACTTAATGTTAAACTAGGATTAAATATGAATAAACAAAAAGTAGGGATAAAACATACTAAAATGCAAGTTTTNATTTTGTTTCGCAGTGTTATTTTTTTCTTTTTTAAATATCTTGAATTTCAAAAAATTCATCCAGTTAAAAAAGAGTTCTATTACATGCTTAATTAGTTAATTAACATGTGAAAAGTAAACTTTTTTACGGAGTATTATTTATTATTATTTTTTTAGTACAAACTGAAGACAAACTTTTTTTTACTTATGCTATAGTTTAAAAATAGCTGTGCACCCAAATCCTTTTTAATCATGGGTCTTTCACTGGATGAAAGTATGAAAAAATGACAGTTACACATAAGCAATGTGTGTGATTTGATGATATGTGAGTGTCCCATCAAACAAGCAATCGTAAGTTTCAGGCTTGTTGAAAACATTTATAACATATGTGGTATAGTTTTGTTATAAATTGCCGTAAAAAAAATCAGGGCAAAATATTTATTAATGTACTGAACTTGTCACTTTTGTGACTTCCGTGTAGCGAATAAAATTTTTTTCTTTTATGGGTACTAAACTTTCATTTTTTGGTCTTTTTGATGTAATTTTGGACATTTTTGCCCTTGGATTTTTAAAAAACTGAGGGGCAAAAACGTCCAAAAGTACATCAAAAAGACCAAAAAATGAAAGTTTAGTACCCATAAAAGAAAAGTTTTTTATTCGCTACACGAAAGTCACATTTGTGGCAAGTATGATGCATTAATAAATATTTTGCCCAAAAAATTAACTGCACACCATTCACATGAAATTTTGAAAGTCCGTTTTATTCATTAAAAGTGTTCGGTGTTACTTGTTTTTAAAGTTTTTATGTCTCCATCTGCAAATCATGTCTGCAGAAGAAGATATACATCTACCAAATACCTCTCCACGCCCCGTAAACAAATGTAATGAAAAGAAGAAAAAGTGCTTCTTCCAAAACAAAAAACAAATGACACCAAGTGGCGGAAACAAGAGGGCTAGGGTGGGCACGGGCCCTCTGTCGAAAAATTCTACCGTCTAAATTATATGACTATTCTTGTAATTTGCCTTGTTAACTTTTTTTTTACACACTGTAAATGGGAAGAATTACTAATGGTAGGAGAAAGTAGCCGTTAGAAGGGCGGCGACACGTATGTGGAAGATTTGTGGCAGGAAATAGCGTGGGTGGGCCATGATGTTGCTGACGTGTTTGATGTGGTTGACCAGTATCTGGTTTGCAACTTCACATGGTATTTTATCCACTAAAAAATTTGTTAGTTAATAAGATAAACATCAAAGTCATAAACGTTAATTCTTAATTGTAAATTGTACAAAACCTGTAAGTAGATTCAAAGTACATTGCTAGTATATGTTTTAGATACCAAAACATCAAAAGTATACAATGTTTTTGTCACCTTGATCCAAGGTATCCTATGTTTTAGTATTTTGTAACAATGAATCTACCCATTTGATGAATTAAGTTGTTAATAATACTATAACAAAATTACTAAACTTTATAAATGTATTTTCTTCTTGAAAAAAAATATATATTATGCAGATTTACTAGCAAATGTCAAATTTCATTGACACTTAACACTTGCATAACTACACCGATCAAACAGATACCGACAAACTGGCCCTATGACTTAATGTTAAACTATGATCAAATATGAATAAACAAAAAGTAAAGATTTAAGATACTAAAATGCAAGCTCGACTCTTTTTCATTAACGCCAATTTTTCACACGCTATATCATCGATACAGATGTCTCGAGTGAAACTTAAACTCACAAACTCTTGGTTAGTGGACAAGCTTAAACCCATCAATCACATTATCACTTCACCGAAATATGCAATCTTTATTCTTACCAAGAGACAGTCGAAGAGCTAAATCGTTACAAGCAAAATGATGTAACTTTAGTCACTAATCACTATCAACACTAATCTTTTTGGAAGGAGTTACTCGAATTAGTAACACAAATTTTTTTGATCAACAAAAGTAGAACTCAATAAAAGCACAAAGTTTTCACAAAAAAGTATACTCTCACAATTCACAAACAAGTTGCCAAAAACACGTTCAACAATGTCCTTAAAGTTTGAAATATATCACAAACTGAAACTAGGTTCAAACCCTTTATGTGCTACCATGCATGTTCGTTGGGAGGTGATTTGCACACTTCACAAAATGATTGTGACACTCAAATTTATTGTGTTTGAACATTTATACCCTCACGGTTACATTTACATTTTCACCCATGTGAGGGTATAAATGTCCAAACACGATAAATTTGAGTGTCCCAATCATTTGTGGAGTGTGCAAATCATCTCCCATGTTCGTTACTTGGAATAATATTGTATTCGAGTTTATTAGTGGTTAGTGGGTTGGTTA
This sequence comes from Artemisia annua, assembly GCA_014162995.1. NCBI lineage: Eukaryota > Viridiplantae > Streptophyta > Magnoliopsida > Asterales > Asteraceae > Artemisia > Artemisia annua. The sequence goes on along the minus strand of LBNU01003560.1, from coordinate 42,682 downwards.
GCTAAGTGTTTGTCGAATGAGAAACTGCCAAGTGGACACAATCATAAGCTAGGGATTTGTGAGTGGATATCAGGGTGGATGTATTATATAGTACGTACTACGTAGTGAATAAACAAAGCTAGTAAAATAATGTGTGCTTCAATCGTGGCGGCTGTTTTACGGTTTTTATTGCACTAATCCATCAACCACATGCCGAAATATTTAAAAACCAATAATGCTATAACTTTTAATCATGTTTTCAACATCTTTAAATTTTTTTTTCTTAAGTTAATATAGAAATCATATAAACACATTCAAATATTGGCTTTGATCTGTCCTAGGGTTGTCATGAGACTAGCTAGAATTTTTTTGAACACTCACGTCGATGTCTTCATCCTAGATAGATCATGCTAATCACCCAATAATGACATCTTAAGCTACAATAAGTATTTTTGACATACGAGGTAAATCGTTATTTTCAAAATAGAACCTTGCTATTTCAAATAACAGTAAATATGATTGCGAATGAAGTATCAGATTATAGGTGGAAAGGTGTATTAATATTAATATACATATGATAGTACCCCAAAACAAACATTAAAAGCAAGGTGAAAAAATAGAAATGGTTGACCAACATAGATAATGATGTCCAAGTTGGTAAGTTGTTGACCTACACAATTAAAACTTACTCCACGTCATCTAATGTTAATCTACATTCTCATTGTCAAAATCATGTTAAAAGTTATCATAAATACTTAAGTCTTCTATAGTTATCTTCACTATCTTCGCTCTATCACTTTATGCCTTTACGTATATCGGGTTTAAATGACAGGTTTTTTTATTCTTATTTTTACTTTTTTTAGAACGACATCACACTTGAAATCCGACCTTCCGAGTTAAACCATCTAAACGGGCAGACCCTTGGACCTGAACCGCTAGGAGAGACCTGCGAAGGGAAACCCCTAGAACTCACGGCTTGGTGATAACTATATGGTCATTTTATTAGATTGATATCGGCGTTATGTAATTTGTACTTACGCGTATCTTAGTTTCACAGTTGACTTGGCATTTTTTTTCTTCATTCGAAATTATATTATTAGTAAGTAATGTATTAGTTATGACTTATGATATTGAAAACCTAAACCTTTGTTGTTTAGTTATTAAAAAAGATTAGTGAGCTTTTTAATCATATGAGACATGTTAGATGACTTCGACCCATTCCACTAACTTGACTAAGACCAAGATTTTGAATTTGCCAATTTGATTTTGATCCATTAAAAAATATATTTTCTTATTAACAATTCAATAATAATGCAACATCTAGGAATCAGAATTTACTCCGAGTAATCGTTTTGAAAGACCAAACAGTAATATTGTAGTTTTAGATAATCTGGTTTTTGAAATGAGCTAGAACAAGCACGAAAATAATATGTACATTGTACATTGACAACATATCCAACCTGTTCAGAGACGGACCCAGGAATTTTGGATGGGTGTTGCACAAATTTTCTAAGAGAAGTTTTGCACGAAAATTTTCGATCATAAGTACTAAAATTTGAAACATGAATAAGATTTGGAATAAACTTGAGTAGCACTAAATATTATCGGGGGTTGCACGTATTAAGAAAACGACATTGGTTCAAAGAATTTACACTTCGTTACACAAAATAGGGTGTGACCCGTGCCACACCTGGCTCCCAAATGGGTCCGTCCCTGAACCCGTTGCATATGACTCAATCAGTCTAGCCATCTTATATTATCCTGTCTTGCATCCGATTTATATGTAGTGAAAAACAAATACGCACGTACAAAACGATGGATAAAGTAAATCACAGAAACAAACTTAATCCGAAAATGGAAAAGCTAAAGTGAAATCATAATTAAAAGTGTGAACAGCATTGAAGCAATTGCATGCATAATATCTTTTGCCAACACAAGTGAAGGGGATGTCTTAATCATACATCGCATTTGATTTTTGGAATTTACAGAAAAACTGATAAAAGTAGAAGACAAAAAGGACGTCATATCTAGCTTACTTTTATGTACAAAACTTGCAGCATTTTACAACGATATAAGGGGTTGTCAACACACCCCTCACCCCATTTCCCTTCGCTCACTTCCACCCAATCCCCTTATGCCACATCATCCCCCCACTTTTCACTTCCCTCACTCATTTTTTGTTGGCAACACACCCCTCACCCTTCACTCACTTCATTTTTTTTTTCTTTTTTCTTTTTTTCTTTCATCTTTTTTCTTTTTTCTTTTTTCTTTTTTAAATTCAATTAAAATTTATTAAAAAACTAAAATTTCATTAAACTAAAATAAACATTACATAATTTTATTAAAACTAAACTTAAACTATAAAAGCCTACAAACTACATGGCCACCCGTATCTTGCACATATTTCCCGTTTTTTTTCGATGACGAATTTCTTAAACTCCGGGTCCGGGATATTGTCGTGCGGGTCCATAACAAACTTCATGTCACGATTCATCACCTCGGCTTGCATAAAGTTGAAAAATTCTTCGTCTTTTTTCTTTTGGATCTCCACCTGCGACTCGAGCAAACTTTNTATTAGGACCTCCCTTCTACCATGTTATCACCCAACCAAGGGCTAGCTGCTATTGAAGGGCATAAACTCTTTGAGCATGCACACAAGTTAAACCCTGGTAATCCCTTCATAATTAAGGTGATTTATATTTTAAGGATTCTTGTTAAGGGCACGTTAATACTCACAAGTGGAATATTCAAGATGCACATCGCTTTAGCAAAACCAAAACCATCAAAGAGTTTATAATTTACCAACTCTCACAACCAATGTAAACCTTACTTTATAAGCCCAACGACAATTTTCTTCTTTGAACTATGTGGGATAGAGAACTTAAACTATCCTTTTTATTTGAAACTTTATAATCGTACGTCTCTAGCGGTTTGTGTTTTATCCTTATTACCATCTCTTTTTGACGAGTTTTGTAGAGCATATATGAATGATACTCTAAGATGTGTTTGGTGCAATTCTTATATAACTAGCTTATAAAATAAGTTTTGTTTGTCCCACAAGCTTAGAAAAGCTATTAAAAGTCATAAGCTTCCATAAGCTCAAGCCAATTAAAACGGGCTTATGGGAGCTTATAGTTAGTCAAATTACTTAAATACTCATTAAAATATAATGGATTAACACGCAAAAGCTGAAAAGATATCTAAACTTAATTCGATTTTACATTAAACTTAATTCGATTTTACATTAATGTCCGTCTCCTCTAGTACATTAATTCAATTATATCTCCGTGACTTCATGGGCGACACTTGTTTGTTGGGCTGGATTGTTGACTTGGAAATAGTCGAATTTTCTCAATCGGAAGCCGGGGAAAAAACCTATTTCACCTCTCTTTTAAAATCGTGACCAATGAGTAGTTCAGTTTGAAGAATTGCTTACGAAAGACTTCATACTAGAGTAAATTTAGATAAACATGGTATATTTCGAATGTGGCTCTAAGACTTAGGGGGTTGACAACACACCCCTCACCCCATTTCCCTTCACTCACTTCCACCCAATCCCCTTATGCCACATCATCCCCCCACTTTTCCCTTCCCTCACTCATTTTTTGTTGGCAACACACCCCTCACCCTTCACTCACTTCATTAAAAGTAACCGTTGCCTATTTTTGTCCTCCCAACGTCTCTATCCAACGGTCCTTTTTGGCTTCAACGTTCGAAAAATCACAACTCCCCGTTCGGTAAACCTTCCCGCTCGGGGCCTCACCGTGCCTTCACCGCATGCAAGGCGGCGGTGTTCCCGCACGGGGTGTTGCCTCACCGCACATCTTCCCGCACCCATTGNAAAAAAAAAAAAAAAAAAAAAGTAACCGTTGCCTATTTTTGTCCTCCCAACGTCTCTATCCAACGGTCCTTTTTGGCTTCAACGTTCGAAAAATAACAACTCCCCGTTCGGTAAACCTTCCCCCCGGGGCCTCACCGTGCCTTCACCGCATGCAAGGCGGCGGTGTTCCCGCACGGGGTGTTGCCTCACCGCACATCTTCCTGCACCCATTGTGTTGGTAAAAGTAGGTTTTGTATACTCTTGTTTTCTATATGAGTAGAACTAAATATTAATTAGTTGGAAAGTCTATTGGATATTATCATACGTAAAACATGGTCCAATATGGCAATATCCTTTTTAATTTAATTAATTTAATTCCTTAATTCAGTCCGTTTTATATATGGACAAAAATATATTTTATGTCCTACTTATTTGATACGTAAAATTATTATTTATTGTTTTCCTTATTCATGTAGGAGTTTCCTTTTATTCAAACCGCCTAACGTTAGGCATGTCTATAAAAACTAGACATTGCATCGTGTACTTGCATTGTCTCACTTTCATTCATTCATTCTACTTTGATAATGGCTCATAATATGAATCGGGAGAAGACAAGGTTCGAGGGTATTCAGGAGAGACGTATTATATATCGATGTTGTTCTGTCAGACGGAATAGATGCAGCAGCTAAAACTTTTGGTCTTTCCAACTTGGACGTGAATCACGTAGTTTCGTCAGCAATGCAAAACCATCAAGACTCTCTAGCAAGGCTACAAAAGCGTAAAGAGGAACAGCATAATGTCAAGGCGGGTCGTGACAATAAGCTAGCTATGTCACGTAAGGCGATATGGGTCGTAAAACAACCCATATTAACTCGTTGTTATAAATGTGGTATGGACGGGCATGATACGCCTGGGCTCGAGCCCAAGGCTCATTTAGATATTAGGGTTTTACATTGTCTTATAAATACTCTTTCTAATATTTTAGTTTATCAATCAATCAAAGTATAACATAAATAAATCTCTAGTTCTTTTCTTCTATTTTCTGACGGAGCCATTGAAGTGCTGCCTTAGTTAGTTGGAAAGTCTATTGGGGGCGATATTATCATACGTAAAACATGGTCTAATATCCCTTTTAATTAATTTTATTTACTTTCCTTTACTTCCTACTTATTTGATATTTGATACGTAAAATTAGTATTTATCGTTCACTTGCATTGTCTCTTATTCATTCATTCATTCATTCAAAAATTCTTCTTCTACAATGTCTTATGATGATGATTATATTAATTGAGAGAGGGAATGGATCACGGGTCTTAGGGAGTGGATAATTATCGATGTTGTTATGTCAGACGGAATAGATGAAGGGATCATAAAATGGCAACAGAAATCAATTCAAATCAATCTAGACATTATAAAAAGCCATCAAGAGTCTCTAGCAAGCCTAAATAAACGTATACACGAACAACATAAACCCGGTAAATCATGAAAGGCGATATGGGTCATAAAACGACCCATACCTGTTTGTTGTTATCTATGTTAGGGCTGAGCACCGAAGGTTCAAAACCGAACCGGACCGACGAAACCGACCGAACCGACGAAAACCGAACCGGACCGACGGCCCGTCGGTTCGGTGGTCTTTCATAAAATTCGGTTTCGGGTCGGTTCGGCCCAAAACCGACAAAAAACATGCCAAAATAAACGTAGACCGACAAAACCGAACCGAACCGACGAAAACCGAACCGACCTGACGGCCCGTCGGTTCGGTTTCGGTTCCGGTTTTTCATGAAATTCGGTTCTCGGTTTTTTCGGGTCGGGTCGGTTCGGGTCGGTTCCGACCCGATGCTCAGCCCTTATTCTATGTGGTGAGAGTGGGCATGTGGCTAGGGACTGCGGTGAATATGTTTGTTGTTGTAGGTGTGGTGAGAAGGGGCATGTGGCTAGAGACTCTAGTGCTTTAATAGAGAATTTGAGTTTCATCATGTGTTTTAATTTTTACTCAGCTATTCAAATGTTGTTGCTAATATATAGGGTTTGCTCAGGTGTATGGTATTATATGATAAGAAGTCAAGAAACTGATGTCATACTTTATTTGCTCTTGATTTTTTCCCATCGCGACCAGAACATGTGAACTTGTAGTCGTGAATCGGAATAAAGATGAGGCCAGCTCTTGCTAATAAAACTATTGAAGTTGGACTCACTTGGACATACTTTGACGATCATTAACTTAAAGTGTATGTTTCTTTTTATGTGAATTAGTCGTTTTGGCCGCACACAAGCACGAAAAAAATATGTACAATGTACATCGACTACATCCAAGTTCTAAGATAAGGCTCAAGAAGTTTAGCCATCATGTGGTGGTGTAATGAAAAACCAAGACAGATACATGTAAAATGATAAGAGAGTAAATCGTAGAAACAAACAGAATCCGAAGAACGAAAGCTAAAGTCAGGTCATAATTAGAAGCATGAACAATATCGAAGCAATTGCATGCATAAAATATTCCCCCAACACAAGTGCAGGGTATGTCTTGATCATAATTCAAATTCGAGTTTAGGAATTTACAGAAAAAGAGAGCTTGATCATATTTAGAAAGAAAAAAAAAATACACGGATAAAATACAAGACAAAAAGGCCGTATCTAACATACATTTTCGTACAAAACTTGCAGCGTTTACAGCAGTATTACTCAACTTCCTCAGGTTCCAACAATATTGGTTTGCTAATACCAAAAAAATGCCCTAAAATAAAGAATGTAGGTCAAGGGTCTTGTAATAAATTTGCTTCATCAGATTGACCATTCGAGTCAACAGGGTCTGTGTTTGCAGCATAATCCTCAGCTGAATATACCGGGAAACTCCAAACTGAAGCACAATTCTCGTCATCTACATGCGATATACACACGTTATTAAAATTTTAAAATAAACTCAAAGAGCATATGAGGTTTAATGCATCTACATCGTTTAACATATTCATAAGTGGGTCTCAAAGAGGCACATATGCGATAACTGGTCCTAGTTAGTATTTTAATTAACGTGAAGAGAATAAAATGGCTCAATAAAATAAAGAAAAATAAAATGGTGTAAAAAACAGAACGTTAGGTTTCTAGACAGAAGCATTTGACAACTTATTTGAACATAACTTCGTTGTAATGTAAATGTCACTGTGGGCTCCTTTTATACAAGTGGTTTTCAAACTTTGACATTCGCCTCTTTAAGTAGTCACGGATTAAATAATTATTGATAACCCCCCTAGCATTTTAATCTTAAGGTTTAATTTTACAAATTGGTTGATTCTTTTTCCCATAGTTTTGGTGTTAAAAAAAGAAGATAAATATGATCTCAACATTCAAGTTAGAATAACCACAAGCATGATAACCTAAAAAATAGCTGTTAAAATCTAGACAAAGTAGATAGACTGATATGGTAAAGGGTAGAAACATACCTCGTAAACTTAAATCCAGATCTTCATCAGACTCTTCAAGAGGTACGAATCTCCTGTGTCCTGATGCTGTGGCGGCCATTGGCAAAAACGGATGAAAAGAGAAACCACTAACAGTATCTGCATCAAACACAAACAAACAATTAGAAGTAGTATGTGTTAAAAGAGGGTGACTGTCTGACTAACACCCTTTTTATATATTTTTACGTAAAAGATATTAATCAAATGGCAGGTTACTTATCAGATGACATTGGATAACTTTTTGTTTGTGGCCTAATTTGGGTTTAGTTGTCGTTCGGGTTATGTTATATCAAGACCCAACCTACCGCGTAAACCCTCCAAAACCCATATAAATACATTTTTAGATAATACCTGTTCAAATGATTTCTTTTTATCGACTACTTTATCTGAGTATACTATATGTCAGATCAAACTCTGCATCTATGGTCAATTCATAAGTATATGGCAGACTACATATTGACCAAATCTAAGTTGCATCCATGCTGAATATCTATCATAATACGAAAGTGCGAGATGGTAGTACCTGATGCTGCTTGAAAACTTGAGACCCATTGACCCGTTTGAAGATCATATATATGTACCAAACCATCCTAGATTCACATTTGCAAAATAAGAGTGTTATACTATGACACTAGAACTTGATCATAAGCCCAAAAGCTCTATAGATACCTGTCCGCCAGTACCAAGATGTCGACCATAGGGCTCAATATCAAATTGTATCCGCTGATTGGTAGTTTCTGTTGATCTATATAATCTGATAATTCAGCAGAGTAAGCAAAACATTAGCCTTCATAAATCCATTCCTTTAAGTGCTAATATTAACATAACTCATTTAAACACTGCTCGTAAATATTAAGAGAAAGTAGATTTATCAGATTACATAAAATCTGTCACACCAGAAATAAAGGCACTTACTTGTATACAATTTCAACAGTATTGCGTATATCCCAGCATAGTATATATGGATCCTACATTAATCAATTACTTGGATGAGATGTAATACATTTAACACGCATGCAAAGTGAAAACAGATATGTGGTATACCTTTCGCCCCCCTGTATAAAGATAGTTCCCATCTTTGGAGAACTGAACCTGTTAACAAGGTGATGAAAGATGTCCTAAGTAAATTGTTAATCATGATTACACGAAGATTATTAACCGTGGTTGCGCACTTACTTGTGTAACCCCGCCTTCTTGACCATGTAGGACATACAAGAGTTCCATATTATCTTCCCTATGTATTGCTGTAGTTTGACTATACGACCCTGTAGCAAGCATCCCTGTATGGCTTGGGGAAAAGGCAATCGAAGATATGATACCTGAACACATGGACAAAAAAAAGAGGATTACCCGAAATGCAAGTTCTTACATTATACAGAAACGATAACAGAACTATTGTTGAGAATCAATTTTCACGACAAAAAGCAAAAGTATAGTATATAAAAGGTTAAATATCTGATTACCAACCTGATTGACCTTCCTTGTTTCCTTGGATGGTTGAACGTTGTTCAAAATCTCTACCAGGGCGATGTATATCAAATATCCTGATGGACTTATTGTAGCCAGCAAATATCCTGACATATACAACATCTTTTCAGTATTTTACTTTCAGAACTAATAAGCTGGAACTAATATAACACGCAGAAGCTTACTTAGTTCCTGTTGGGTTGAAACCAATTGAGAAGGCAGCGGTTATCTCATCCATGTTATCATATGCCCGATACGTGCAACGTAGCTGTAATTCCAGTTCGAATAAAGTGTTAATAATTGTATACCACAACAACTAAAAATGCTTGTTATGTTCGATTAGGTAAGCTTCAAAGAATATGATGGCGTACCTGTCCTGTGGTAGTATCCCAAAGATGAATAGGATGGTCCCGAGTGCTAGTTGCAAACACACAAGACACCAGATCTGTGATACAATTAGAGTACATATATTCCGATTACCTTCTGATTTAATCCCAGCAATAATTAGAAAATTTGACTATGATGTAAAAGAGACAATAGATGCACCTGAAGCAGACATGTAAGGGTACCAGCAGTAATCATATATGGCTTCCCCCTCAGTTATAGCAAGGCTTGCAGGAAACGAATCTGACACAAATCAGAAGTATGACGGGAAACTAAGTTACCAATGATTCACTTGCCTGCTATCTAAGACAAAATGTGAAATAGAAACTAACCTTCATTCGCAGCTGAAGGACATGTTTTTTCCTCGGTAGGGTTTTCATAATCTGGTCTGTGAAAGTTTATATAAGACTTCAGTTTTATGAGAGACACAAAAATACGCCAAAATAACTTGGATATCGTTAAAGCTGCTATTTCGCTCAAGTTTCCTCCAGGCTCTTCTATATCTACATACAGCCCAAACAATCAAAGGGTATTGACACTTTTTAGAAAGTCTAGTCAACCACTCAGTTGTAGACTTACAGAAGCCGAACATCTTGTTTTCTATAAAAATCCGCACTAATTTAACCCCAACTCAGCTCACCAGCCTTTGTCAAACCTAGATTTCAACTAACTAGTCTAGTGTAACAATGTTCTAAAGCAAGGCAAAGTTGACGTGAGCTATATAATCTGTTCATTTCAATATGAGAGGCATGTTTCAATCAATATGAGCCAAACTTAGTTCTCTTGCAACATCCCACATTGGACAGAGCACAAAATTTTCATGCCAATAGAGTCTTAAACTTAGAAAAATGTTCCACTAGTGTAAAGCATTTGAGAAGGTTGCTTTTTTTATGACATACGAAATGACCAAAATCCACCTTTACCGATCTTAATAGCTAAATTGACACGTAAATCCTAAAAGTAGTGTGGTAAAACAAGGGCCACAAGGCCAAGTAATTGGCGACTAAGGTCAAAACTTGGGCTTAACAGGAACAAAATCAGTTTAAAGCAATTGTGTCAATGTTTCTAGACATACATTTCTTTGGTCCTATGAACAATTCTATGATCCTATCAACATGGCACACATATCTATCTATACTTCTATACTACTATATAATGCATTTGGGACTATTCTATAATTAGAAAGGCTTAAAATTCAGACTTTATATTTCTTATTATAGAAAGATTTCAAAATTAATTGGTTAGGAAGCAGGTTGGTTAGGAAGTTGGTTAGAAAGCAAGTTGGTTAGGAAGTTTGTTAAGAAGCAGGTTGGTTGTTCAAACTAAAATTATTTGGCTTAACCATCTCTACTTATAAAGCATAAAGACAACTAAATGTGTAACCGAATAACTGAACCGCAAAATATAGTCACAGGTACCCGCCGCCGCATTGCGCACGCGGGTACCGTTCTAGTAACTTCAAAATTGATGTATAAAAATTCCAATCCGAGTACAAACTCATGGGCGGAGACAGGAAGGGGGAACGATTCATAGTGTAGTTTGTAAAATTTATCAAAAAGGGAGCAAAAACTTTAACTAAATCCGAGTACAAGCTACAAGGTAGTTGAACGCCTAAAAGAGCACCAAGCTTAGAGCTTGAGTTTATTCGCTTATAGTGGTTGGTAAAGCAGTAATAAGGTCACCCCCCTAAACACAAAAAAGTTACTACCAGTACTTACAATGTAAATAGACTGAGAGTATTGTCATCAGAACTCGTCAAAAAACACGAACCATCCGGTGACCTAACAATAAACAACAACAACAACATTAATAATAATAATAATAATATATAAAGTAGCAGATATTATTAATTAGTAGGAGTAGACAAAATGAATAAGAATAGTACTACCATTTAACGCCTTTAAGGAAGTTATTAGGGTTACAAGAGGAGGAGGCTCTGAAATGTTTATAAAAATGGTGGGTTTTGTAAGGAGGTTCCGCATCGAAACGCATCGCTGCTGGCCACTGGTATTCTTCTTCATCTCTTGTTGTTTGTTGTTGTTGTTCGGTCACCATGTCTTTTAAGGTTTCGCCCATTTTTTTTGTTTTTGTGGGAGAAGATGGTTGGTTGTTGCCGCCAATGTGACAATGGGAGTCTTTTTCTTTTAGACTAGCTTATTCACCGGGCTTAAGTAAGAGCTTATCTGATTTCTGCTTTTAATAATTTTTTAGCTTTTAATGTTTCCGGCTTATTTTTAAACTTGAGTTGAGACTTGAGAGTATTATATAAGTTAGTTAGTAGTATTAAACTATGGTCACTAAACCCACCGCCTCTGCGTCAGCGCCAAATCTCCGTTCAACATACTATCAAACCAATCATACAACAGGTGTTACGATCATCACCAAACAAAAAAATATATATATATATATATAAAAATACCACATTTTATATAAACATACTCATATACCTGTAAAAAGAAAAAAAGAAAACATTGGAAGCTGTTCAGTAGTGCAGACCACCAAATTATTGCAAAAAGGTTGCTCTTGGCCGTGGTGGGTGACCTCAACTATGGTCATCGTGCGTGATAAGCTCCACCATCGAGTGGTGCTTCGCCACCATAATGCTTAGCCTTAGATTATATAAGCTCCTAAATTTCAAAATAAGCCAAAAATAAGGTTTATGGAACATAAACTAAAACAGATTAGCTGATAATAAGACCACATGTAAGCTTAAAAAAGCATCCCCATAAGTCTGTATTTTTTTTATTTTATTTATTTATTTATTATTTTTTAAAATTTTATCTTACGCGGATAATAGTAGCAATAAGCAATAATGGTTAGCAAGAACTGTTTGTTTAATACTGTAAATTGTTTGCAAAAGCTAGATGTTAATGTTAAATGTTTTCAAATAGTATTTTTAAGAACAAACATTATGTTAAATACTTAAAACGTTTATTGACAAAGTAGCTTTCAAATCTAAATGCTAAAAGCTAAATGATATTGAAATCTCATTGATAAACACACTTATCTTACTCTGAATCAATATATAAGGGCTTATGAGTTAAAAAGAGTTTAACATGCTAGATTATTATAAATGGAGTGCCATCCCAATAATTACTCAACTTCACCCGGCTATTTGTCATGTAGCGTAGTATTTGAGCCGAGTGAAAAAGAGGGTGTGGATGTGGTTCACGTGTAGTCTCTCCTCAACTTTAGTAGCCACACCCTTCACGCAAGGGCAATACATCTAACATTATTGCAAAACACAATTTTTATTGTTTTATTGTTAATTCTGAAAGTACTTTAGATACACTTAAGAGTTCATTTTGATCATTTACTCAATCGTACGCTAAGACCAAGCGTAGTAATGTCTTCATTCACGTGTGGTAGTTCTTACGTGCTATTTTGTTCACGTGTGAAGTGTCAAGAAAAATGATTGAGTTGCAGTGATAATGTGCATGTATTATGAGTGTATTGTGAGGTATATGTGTCTTAAGTAGGGTATGTTTGTTCTTAGATGTGGTATAGATAAATGGCAAGGAAGATAGTGACTATTGCAGTGGTAGAGACGGTGAAAAGGAGATGCGGCGACGACGTTGAGATAGTGAGTCATTGCACCCAGTCTAATGCCGAACACTTCAAACTATCAACTAACTTTAATTAGCTAATATTTAAAAAAGCTTATCTTTCATTAAAAACTCACTGTACTATGGAAGAACCCTTGATACTAAATCTGAAATTAATCATTCCCTCTCAAATGGCCCGAAACTATGGACGCAGTCAAAAAGATATCTCAAAAACGTATTGAACTAATACGTTGCAGACCACAAATCCAGATAAGTCTCAGTAGCATATATGGTATCTTGCAAAAACTAAAAGTGGAACTCCGAGTTAAAAGCCATAACCTCATTACAATAGTCAGAATAACATTTATTTTCGAAAATTTTGACCTGCATCAAATCTCAATTGGGTACATCTGTATGATTATATTCAGAGTATTTGCTCAGTCAATTTCTGAAGAAAATAATATAAATGGCACAAATGACTATTGTCAAGTATGTTGCATCTCTGTACTTGGGTACAGCCTTTGTATCTTTGTATTGAGAGTATTTGCTCAGTCGATTTCCAAACGAAGTAAAATCAATATCACAAATGACTGTTTTGACCAAGTGCAATGCTTTTGAAGTATGCCTCGTCTTTGTACTTGGCGTATAGAGGAAGTTCAAGCGCATTCTCAGCAATTTTACCATCCTCATGTATTTTTGCAACAAGGCTTTCAAGTGAGGGGAAGTTGGCCTGTCATCATCCAATTACAACAGATAAATAGAATTAGAAGAAAAAATCACGGGGAAAACGAAAAACACAAGTTTTTCACCCAGGCAAAGAAAAGAAATTGGTTCTTCAAATATCAAAAACATTTAGATGATTGATATGAAAAGGGAAAAACTCATCCATTTAATATGAAATTCTTTGCAGATAGATATTTGGGTATACGTTATTCACTTAGTTTGGCACTCTTCTTGTAAAAGATCCAATCTAATATGAGTAATGAGTGCATGTCATAATTTGAAGCAAAGGGAGTGTACCTCTGGCCGAATATAGCCAACAACAACAAGATGTAATTCCTCACCATAGAAATCTTTATCAAACTTATGAAGTAACCATGGTTCCTGATATGAGCCAAAAAAGGATGACGGAACATGAGTTAAACTTATGAAAACATGGGTTATAAAGTTGTTAACAAACTCACTATGGTCTTCTCGGTATTATTGAAATATGGATTCCAACCAATGCTCATAGCCATCTTGTAGAATCCTCGTGTTGATAACTTAGCCCAACCAAAATATACACCCGCAGGATGTTCAGCAAGGACATTTGCATACCCTTCCACTGATAAATTAGCTGACACAGTAAAGATAATCAGTGAGCGGTAAAACTAGAGTGATTAATATTTTTTAATCTACCAGTCTATGACTTGTTGGCGATTATCAAGAGCTGAGCCTTTGGCCAATCAAGTCTGTGGTCTCCTAGACTTGCGTACAACCCAAATAAGGTTGAAAGACAGCCTAGCTGTAGAGGTGGTAATTTTGTCTGAGTACTCATATATGGGTCGATTCAGGTTATGTCCAATAACGAGACACGTCAGTCGGGTCGAAAGTCCCCCGAAAAACAAAGGCCTCATTAATCATTTAACTAAAAGAATTAGATAATTACTAAACTACATTTTTTTTTTATCATAATTGACAATTTTTTTTGCAAAATTTGTAATTTGGTGGTACATATGAGTTGTATGACCCGTTACCCAACCAACCCGACCCACTCATTTCTCATTTCTACAAAGCAAAGACATAATTCCATCATACCAATTGTAGCTAAATGTGCACAAAAAAGTTGAATGAAGACAAAAAAGTAATGGCAACGTAAGAAAACCTGTTGGTATTCCAAGCACCTTTGAGCCACGACCATAACCTTTAATGACAGGACCACCAATATGCCATGGTTCTATAGGTAAAGTACCATCTATCCCTGAAAATTTGAAAAACATTAAATTAGTGAAAATGGCTAGCATATAAGTGAGTTTAGAACTAGATCGGTGAGAGATATTTACAATCTTCAAACGGAGGTAGACCCCAGTTTTCAGGACGTAGGTCAAGAAGTGAATTGATCACCTCAGTGGCTTCAGTGTAAAGATGTGATTGCTTTGGAAGAGATGGTACAGCAACCACGTCCATTTCAGCAGCTTTAGCAGCAGCAATGCCTGGTCTGACATGTCACAAATCATTGTTATTAAAATCTTCCATAGCAAAAATGTATCCTGTGAAGATAATAAGCGGTAAAGTTAACAGTTATCAGCTGTTTTTAGAAACTCACACTGAATCTTCAATGACGAGACACTTGGAAGAATCAACACTTAGCCTCTTAGCTGCTTCTAGGAATCTGACAATGGAAAACGTGAATTAGATTTGTTCAAGATGATATCAATCTTACATTAATGAAAAAAAAAAAAAAAAAAAAAAAAAAAAAAAAAAAAAAAAAAAAAAAGAAGGCAGAACAACTTATCATGTTCATCTTACATTTCAGGAGATGGTTTTCCTTCTTTTACTTCATCACCGCCAATAATGACTGAGAATGACTCTTTCCAACCTGCAAATGGCAATTAATTAAAAAAAACAACTTGTAACAAATAAATATGATGCAATTTCAATTCAGTGACTTATCATGAATAAGTTCCAACTTACCAGAATGATAGCTTATCTTTGTTTCAATGCTATCTCTCGGAGAATTAGAAGCCAACGCCATTTTCACTCCATGGCCTCTCAAATGATTAATCAAACGGTAGGCACCCGGTAGTGCTTTTAGTTTGCACCATCTAATAGCGTAAATAATCACAAATTAGATCATATACCTAGTTTGAACAACTTTAACTGTTGCCCAAGTAAATTTTATTTGCAAAAAAGGTTAGAGTAGGATTGGGGTATATTACTGATCAGAGAACATCGGGCTGATTTCTGATAGCAAATCTTCTTTCGACAAAGGAAGACTATAGTCATCAACAATAGCAGCGGCAGCTTCTATTGGCGTTTTCCCAATAATCTTAAGAGCTTCTCTCCCATCCCATTTCTTCTCGAATTTAGCCAAGTATACTTTCAAAACTTCACTCACAATGCCATCTATCATAACAATAAAGAAAACTTAGATAACACTTAAGTACACGCCGTTACACATACAACCATCTGCCAGTTACATTAACTAAAGCTACTAACTAAATTTCAATTAAAGCCTGCCTGTATTTACAAGGGTCCCATCCAAGTCGAGGATCACACACGAAACCATTTTCCGCAGAGACATCATTATCCAATTCGAAACCTTCCACAAGGTTTTCGGCTTTTATTTACAAAATCCTGCCATACAAATTAGTTACAACATTAAGCAAGTAAAAAGGGTAAATTATTTTTACCTTAACATATACCAACATGAACAATTTACCGATTACTATCAATCATATATAATTTGAGTTCATATCATCATCAGGGGCGGATCCACGACTTTAAGTCACCATATGCACATATTATTTTTTACGAGATAAAGGAAATAAAATGAACTAAAAGGTGCGCATTAAAACTAGTAAACAAATTAAGAAGACATGTATATCGTTTGACATATTAGTATACTAACTACAAAAGACATGTATTTGAGTGGCACAAAACTTCGGGACGAGGTTCACTTCGGAGAAATCGGGATTTTTAACCAAAATTTACACTAGGCGGCAAACATCCATCAGTTCCTGTGAACCCCCGAAACCCCCCCTTGGTCCACCCCTGATCATCACAAGTTAAAAAAAGGAACTGTTATTATGTATCCTATATACTTGTATTTCGTTTGACATATTAGTTGTAAATCTCTATATACTTGCAGTAGAAACCAGAAACTTGAGACGGTATGGCCAGACAAAAATTTGTAGTCAGACTTATTCTCGCCCAATTCATAATCTAAAGAAGATTTGACAGATCAGCACAACCACAATAGATCTCCAATGAACTACCATAAACTCTAGTTCAGGTATAGAAAGAGACTGTTTCGCTGAAATTAGAGACAAAGGATTGGTTTAACTCACCACTTAGTACCATTTGACCAGATAAACAAATTTATCAGCTAATGACATTCTCATGTGACTTCACTAACCAACAACCAAAACTGACACAGTTTTAACTTATACCAAGCCTAATTTAACCTGAGATTGTCCCACAACTGTTGATAGTTAAGTATGGAGTTTTGCTGCCATAGCCTTTCTCTATAGGGGGTGTTTGGGATTGCTAATTTCAAACTGTTTATCGGCTTAAAAATAAGCAAGTATCAAGCTGCTTACTTCAACTATAACATATAAGCGGCAGTTCTACCCAACCACTTGAATCTGGTTATGGCTAAAAAAAGCAGATAAGCACTTATATTAGCAATCCCAACCACCCTCTAATTCTTTATCAGGCTGTTTTACCTATCAGTATTATATAAGAAACATATTACATGGGTCTAGCAAATATCGTTTTACCGTTGAATATATGTATCCTAAGCTAGTAGTTGCACTGGATTGTCGCCGTTCAGGTTCAACTACTTAATTCACTAGAAACAGCATCTACTAATAGTCAATTACCAAAAAAAGAACAAGTGCATCTACATCTACTAATAACGCAAAGGCAAGTAAGTCCTAACTAGTCTGTTTACCGGACGCATCATGAAACTCGGGTTCCTCCTCCGGAACCAGAAACAACCCTCCACTATTCCTATCCCCAACTCTCAAAGGCGAACCAACCGCAACCTCACCATCATCAGGAAACCTAACAACAACAACAGGACAAACACAATGCTGGACACAATAATGACCAACACTCCCCAGCTTCTTACCCGAAACCCGACTAATACTACTCGACTAATAACAGCACTTGAACCCAACCTCTCAAATTACATTCAGACATTTTATCAAACACCTTAAGTGCAATTATGCTAAAAAAACAGAACATATATTTACAAATTAAAAACAAAATTGATTAATACATATAAAGGAAAACATACATACCTTAAAATTTTAGAAAAAAAAAGTGAGACCAAATTGTGTTTGGTTTTATCGGACTGATAAAACAAAGCTGAATATATAATAGATTTGTTGGGAGATGATTTAACGTCCTGCTTAAAACTTTCATTTACACTCCTTTAATAATACAAGACTTGTAATATTGGTCCTTTTACTATCAAAAAAATATATAACATATTGCCACTTTTTATAGTTTTGTATAGCCCATTCTTTTTTATGTATATAGCATTTTTTTTTTTTTTTTTTTTTTGAATCGTGTGACCATTGTGTGTATTATTTGAGCAATTTACACAATCCTATTTAATCGGGGATGGGTAAATCGGTCAAATAAATAAGGTTATAAATAGCGTGAGGCGTGACGTGGCGGCATGGCCAAGCCTCAAGCATTAGCGTGAGGCGTGGCGGCATGACGTTTTTAAGGCGTGAATTAAGGCGGCAAAAAGTATTTATAGATTTATATTATATTTCATTAGTATATTATATTTCATATACATCGAGTTTACAAAAAGTGTTATACATAAACAATAAAGTAAAGAAACTCTTTACATTTGTAATCTTCTTCAAATACTAGTAAACCCCTAAACGCCAAATACCAGTAAACCTCAAATACGATACCCAAATTTCAATTACTAGTAAATCCCCTAAACGTCTCAAATACCAGTACACCTTATCGCACCTTATTGCACCTCATCTCATGCCAAGCCTTAAAACGACACCTTGGTCTATTGCGTGGCGTGGAGGTGACGCCTCGCGCCTTTGCGACGCCAAGACGCGCCTTTTAGAACACTACAAATAATACACACATTTAGTCACATGATACGGCAGAAAGACCGAATTTAAAAATATACTATAGACTTTGAGAAAAATAGATGTTTATACAAAACTATAAAAGATTGTCTTTTATTTTGAAGAGTTGTTTTATAACTTTTTGTTGCAGTGACTATACAACTGGGTTGTTGAAATGAACATATCATGTTGAACTTCTATAGATTGGAATCTATATAACAATTAACTATATAACCCAAAATTATACTTCCATTTTAAATTTACTGTTTGTCTTTCTGTTTGGAATATCCTAAAATAATTGTTCGTTTCTTATTTCAACAAATCAAAAAATAGTTTGGTGGGTATTTAATTTGTTGAGAAGTATAGTGATTTCACGTTTTTTTAAATTTTGTGTATTTTTATATGAGGACAATAGATTTGGAACATAAGGAACAAATTGCAAGGAAATTAATCTAATATACTATGACAAATGAAACATGTTACTAAAAAAAGAAAGCATGGTGCATGCTTGTAGAACTATAGTGTAGGTGAAACAAATGGCATGAGAGGTACAGTGTTATGGTAAAATGTGGACTATTTTTTTAATTAAAGGATCATATCATGCCACCAATAAAGTTTACATTAGCTCATATTTTATGCATTTTGAACCAAAAATAAGAAAGAAAAGTAACGTGTGTTTTGCTTCATGTTATTGTAACTGTTTCTTTAAACAATACGTACATTAATATAAGTTTCATTTAAACATCTTGCTTAAAACAAAGCTGACCAGATTTGCTGGAGTTAAATAAATGTCATGCTTAAAAGTTATCAAAAGTTTCATTTAAACTTCTTTAATAATGCCAAGCCTTGTAATATTGGTCCCCGTACTCTGAACAAATTTTATACATGTTTTACGTAGATCGAGTTTATAAGACATGTTTATTTTGATGTGCGAATAGATGAAAAAGATAATGTACGCAACTTTGGTTATTGAAATCTCATGAAATAAATACATGAGGTATGCTATGATATTTTTAGTTGTAATTAAGAAAAATTACATAAAATTATAGTGAAGTGTATATTATTTTATTCCCGGCAAAGGTTTAATAATTGCAATGTATGTATTTTGGTAGCATAGTTTTTTAATGGACATGATACAACAAACTTTTATACATGTTTTACACACAAAACATTTTTTTTTTACATATTTGAAGGAATAGTGTGCAAATGACCAAAACTTAAAAAAGTAGGTTGCATTTAGCTTAGAAAAATAATAAAATCATACAAAAAAACTGAAATAAAAAGTTAAACGCTTTTAGTCGAACATCTTTAAAAAAATTCCATGAAAGATAGAAAAAATAACTTGCATTGTAACTAAAATCTTAAAAGTAAATTTTAACTTTTCTAATTTAATCTTTCTAAAATCTAAATAAAAATAAAGTTTAAACGCTTTTAAGTTGATATCTTTTAAAAAAAATTCCATGAAGCATATCCCAATAACATTCTAACTTGCATTGTACATCATGCATTAAAAAACTTGTGTTGAGGAAATATGCAAGTTTTTGAGTTTTTAGTGGGTATTATGATGCAATTCTCCCTTAAAAAATATATGTAATTTAACACATTTTCTTATAAATATTGTTTAGATATAAAAACCCTTCTAATTTCCTTAAATGTTCAACTAACCTTAATATGTTCATAATTTTTTGTGGGTATACTTTCTGAGAAGTAAAATAAATACATATATTTCTTGAGTAAATAAAGGTTTAGTTTTATGTACGTAAATTTTACCCATATTAGGGTAGCAAAACGTTGATAAGGAAAGTATCGATTACGACTGCGGAACATGACCGAACTTTAGCTTATTATCGTTCATTAAAAAAACATCCCCCTATTCAAGTTGGTTGTAACTTTTTCTTCTAAAT
>LBNU01003559.1:136013-149586 GCA_014162995.1 Artemisia annua | reverse complement strand
TTTATTATTATAAAATTATAAATCTATACAATAGTAAAAGTCAAATGAGGTGAAAAATTTTAAAAACTTCGATGATAAATTGATAGAAAAATAAAATTATATGACCTAAAAATTCAAACAATAATTAACCTATAAAATTCGTTTAAAACAAATAATTATAAAAGTATAAACAATAACATTTTATCATTAAAAAATATGAAATTTAGTTGGTTTATTTAGAAAAAAATATATATATATTTGAATATGACTTTGCGGTGCGGTGTGGTTATTGCGGTGCGGTTTTTCGCTGAAAACCGAAACCGCGCCGCAAAATGCGGTTTTTATATTTTCAGAAACCGCACCGCAGTTTTTGTTACGGTTTCAGTTTTTGCGGTGTGGGTTTTGCGGTTTTTTTTGGTTTGCGGTGCGGTTCCTGCTCACCCATACCAGTGAGAGACGTAAACAAAATCGAAGAGTGAAAAAGCATAACACTTATTCCAAAAAGGGCAATAAAGTAAAAACAGTAACAGCATATACTATTTCCCCACACACACACACACACACAAAAACACTTCAACTTGATCACCATCTTCTTCCAACAAACACACATTCACCTAGTACAATGCCAATACAACAAAACCCACCCGCCACGTCACCACCAACCACCAACGGCACCACCGTTACAAACGGTTTTAACTCACAACCCAATTGTGAGATCAGCTTTTAAGCTCCACACAAATGTTTCCATAAAGTTATGAAAGTATAACTTGAAACCACAACAAGAACACAAACCCCCTCGCTGCATCAGTGGCAACTCAGACAATCCCGCTACATTAGTTTCAACTCAGCTTTCTCTCTCCTAGAGTAAACACTCGTAGTAAAGAGACCGTAATCATAACAAAAAACATCCCCACAAAAATAAATTAAAACAAAAAGCACTATCACAAAGCAAACCATTCTTTCAGTCCACTCACAGACCAAACAAATGTTATAATCTAGAAGGGATGCGTCTCATTTGGTCTCTGTAGAAGGAGGGGGAGGACACGTGCTATGTGGGTAGACCGACCGGAGCCTTCGGTCCCATTACTAAGCGTCTAAGACTAGAAGGCAAGGCAAGTGCAAATTCACCTTACACCTCAGCACCACACCAATTAAAAACGTAAACGTAAAAATTTAAAAATACAACGTACGAAATTAAAACGCTGCATAAACTTCTTGGAATAAAAATAGTACATAGATTTAAAACATTACATAAACATAAAATAAATATTACATAAAATACGATACGATACGATACCTACAAAAAAAATACAATACAAAATACATGAACATATCCTAATCTGAATGCTCCCCGCATGCAGAATCATACGAAGAAGACCTAAACCCAGGAAATTCCTCAATGAACGCCGTCCGTTCTGCTTCGTCCTTCTTGAGTTTCGCATCCCATTCTTATTGAAGCCTTACTTGCTCTGCTTCAAATTCTATTAATGCTTGTTCATCTTTCATCATTTGATAATGCTGGCTTGCAGTTAAGCCATGCTCATCAACTGCCTCTTCTTCATAACCTAGACCATATTGAGTCAGCTGAGGTTGACAATGTTGTTGCTCAATAAATCTTGGTGCATTAGATGAAGTTGATGCACCTTGCCCATGTTGATTCATCTGTTGTGATACAGAACCAACAATTTTGTTTTCCTGATAACTCCAACGGATTTTGTTCCTGATTTGGTCTTATATCTGTGAAACACACCCCCACAGCGTGTCACTAATGGCTACGTCTTTGTTGGTTTCATCGCTCAAAAATTGGTCAATCACAACTTGTCTTTCCGTAGACATGTCTTTGCACTTAGCGTATCGTTGTCTCAAACGTTGTTTCTTTGCCTTTGCGAGCTCAAACTGTTTGATAACTTCGACAATAGCCTGTTGTCGAGCCGCATCATCTTCATCACATTGTTTTTTAATATACGCTTGCATTTGTTCGACGGTATGAGGGAGACGACAAGCCACATTAGAAGTTTGAATGATTTCCTAATGTTAGTCAGGCCCGATTCACAGCAAGGACAGGCCAATATTCAATACATGACCTACTTTCAAAATAATACTCCGTAGCTAAGAAGCCAATATTCATACGAGCCTCATTTTTTGTTACGGTACATGGCATGGCCTCCAAAATTTAAAATTTGTGCGTTTATGAGGCCTATTTTTCGTTACGGCATAGGGCCTCCAAAATTCTGGGGACGGCCCTGATGTTAGTATAAAATAGTGGAGTTGTATTTAAAAAATGGTGAAGCAGTGGTTTTAAAAAGTATGAATTTGTGGGTATTTGTAAGTTAAGTTTCTTGGGTATCTTATTCAAAAATCCTTGACTCGATCACTAGTAATTCTTGTTGCTATGGATCGTTTATGGGTGGTTCGATCTTCTTTTGATGGCTTGATGTTTGTATGGGATCGGAGCTGCTTTCTTTGATGGATGTTAGGGTTGGACCCTATTGTATGTTGTGCAAGTTGAAGTGTTCTTCATGGAAGTAAGTGGACAGCCATAGTGACTNGTTACAAACGGTTTTAACTCACAACCCGAATCAGCAGAATGGGTCTGGAGCCAAATAAAAGCCGAAGCACGCCGAGACGCAGAATCCGAACCAGCACTCGCATCCTACCTCTACTCCACCATCATCTCCCACGCGTCTCTCACGCGCTCTCTCTCCTTCCACTTAGGCAACAAGCTCTGCTCCTCCACGCTCCTGTCCACCCTCCTCTACGACCTTTTCCTCAACACGTTCTCGTCTGACGAGTCGCTGTTGAATGCGACTGTTGCGGATTTACGCGCTGCTAGGGCGCGTGATCCCGCTTGTATTTCTTTTGCGCATTGTTTGTTGAATTATAAGGGGTTTTTGGCTATTCAAGCGCATCGTGTAGCGCATAGGCTTTGGGCTTTGAATAGGAAGCCCATTGCGCTTGCGCTGCATTCGCGCGTCGCGGATGTTTTTTCTGTGGATATTCATCCCGCGGCCAGGGTTGGGAAAGGTATATATATATATATATATATATATATATATATTTTTATTTACTGGTATGTTTGGCGAAAATAACTGTATCTGTTTTGTTTTGTTTAAGCTTATATAGTGGCCGGGCTTATGGCTTATGTGGTTTTCAGCTTATGTTTCATAAGCTCATTTATTGTGGTTTATTTTGAAACTTTTTTTTTTTTCTTATATAGCCTTATCATGTCATGATAAGCTTATATAGGGCGGAAAGTTTTAAAATAAGCCACAAAAAGTAAGCTTACGTAACATAAGCCGAAAACCACATAAGCCATAAGCCCACTATTTAAGCTTAAACAAACACCCCCTAAATTTGTGAAATGATATAAAAAGAGTGTTAGAAATTTCAAAGCTTGTTTTAGCAGTGTTAGAGTAAGTAGCGTTATGGAATTTTACTGCTTTGTTTTAACCGCTTGTTGCTAAACATACCCTACATCCTCATACTGCGTTGGATATTGTTGTTATTTGGTGAAAATTAGTAGACAGTTACTATTTTTTGAGATTGTTTAAAAAGGGGTTGTTTAGGTAAGATTATCACAAAAGCTTAGTGCCTTTTGTAAAAGTTTCTACAAATGGCTTTTGCTAAGAAAAGTTCCTTTTTAGCATTTAGTAACTTACTAAGCACTTGTTAAATGTTAATTGATGTTAAAGTAAGTTTATTGTCTCTATAAAATACAATAAGCCATTAAGCGCCTTAAATAACCTTAGCCAAATATCCAAGGGCGGACCCAAGGAAGTTCCCGTGAACCACATGCCTTTTTGTTGCGTATTGTAGTTTTTTTGTCAAAAATCTTGATTTCTCGGAAATGAATTAAGTTCCTTAAATTTTGTGTTACATGCCTTGTTTAGTTAGTCGAGTGTACAATGTATTATCGTAAAAGAAAATTGTGAACATGGTCACTTATAGACCTTAGGTCCGCCGCTGCAAATATCCCCAAGTCACTTAAAGAATATAAGCTGCAAGAAGCCGTTAAGCGCCTTCAAATGGCTTTTGCTTAATAAGTTCTTTTTCGTTACTAATTCGTGATCTTTTTATACTAGTAGATATTACTTGGTATTTAATGTGCAACTTGAATAACGGAGTCAGTATGTAGTAGTAACATAGTTTCATTATTGTTTCATTTTGGGTGTACATTTAAGGGTGACCGGGGAACGGTCGGAACGGTCCCGTGATTAACCCGGTAAGGCCGCGTACATCTAAGTCAAAAGGCTCGCTCTCCCTGGGTAACCTAATAGGGAAAAACCATTTCCCCTTTTGCAAATTTGGGTGATGTTTTAGTTAAGGGGGTGTTGGGTAAGATTAGCGTATGCTTTTTGCGAAAAAAATATCTGCAAAGGGCTTTAGCAAAAAGCTCATTTTTAGCCTCTAGTAACCCGTAACAAATGGTTGAGTTAGTTTTTAGAAGTTATAACAAGCCATTGGGTGCCTTAAATAAGCTTAGCCAAAATATCTTAGATCACTCAAAATTCAAAAAGTATAGTTACAAAATACACTCAAAAGTTTTGATATTTTTTCGTTCTTGTGGAAATTCAATAACTGAATGAAACGGCTATGAAACTTGGTTACTGATTAGTGACTTTATGCTCAAAATCACACAGTGTAGTTCTTAAAGTGCAACTTGAAAATAAAAGTTAACAGGTAGCAACTTAGTTTCATTTTGGCCAGTTATGTTTATTGGATTCTAAAAAGACCGTAACAAGTTTGAAATTTGAGTGGTTCTTGGTGCTTTTCGAAATGATAAACTTGGATACATTTTAGTAACATTTCTCGAACAAAGCAGTTTACTGATGTACATGCAAATATGCAATGTGATCTATAAACTTTGTTCATTGTGTTAGATAAGTCCAATACTGACGAAAGACTTAGTCGCTAATACATATCAAGTGACTAATTAAGATAAAGAAAGTCTATGATAGACGCTGGATGTAAATTAGTAGAGGATTATATTTTGGAAAAGTTAGAAGTAAAAACTAATAGTCATTCAAATTCATATTGAATTGTGAGTTTGTGACCAACTATGTATATCTTTTATGTGATAGGTATTCTGTTAGATCATGCAACAGGCGTGGTGATTGGTGAAACTGCGGTTGTTGGGAATAATGTTTCAATATTGCATCACGTGACGTTAGGTGGGACCGGGAAGGTAGGTGGAGATAGGCATCCAAAGATTGGTGATGGTGTTTTGATAGGTGCTGGTGCGACGGTGTTAGGGAATGTGAAGATTGGTGAAGGGGCAAAGATTGGGGCAGGATCGTTGGTTATGATTGATGTCCCAGCTTGGACTACAGCAGTTGGGAATCCTGCGAGATTGGTTGGGGGGAAAGAGCAGCCGAAGGTTCATGAAGACGTGCCTGGTGAAACAATGGATCATACGTCGTTTATTTATGTTATTTGAAGGCAATGGTAAGATTGTGATCTCTGGTATGTTTGAGATCACTGTAATTTGGTAATAGTAGTTTATAGTGTGGATGTTATTATGGTTTGATGGTCGCTATAGGAATCATCATCAAACTTTTAGCAATAATGTCTTTTGGCTTTTATAAGCCGAGCTGAGACTCGTGCTTGATGATGCCTTGAGTTGAGTATTAATGGGCTAGCGTCTTGATCCAGCTCATGACCTGCAAGTAGTTTAGATAGGTTAGCTCTAGGTCTGCGAGCAGTTTGAGCTTAGCTCTAGGTCTGCGAGCAGTTTGAGCTTGTTCGGGCCTGAGTATGTTTCAAAGGGCTAGCATGCTAGAAAACTTTGAGCTTGAAGTATGCATTAGAAACACGGTTAACTCGTAGATCAGTATATGTACTACAGTACTAGAAATTTGTTCAATAAAAGAAGGTTGTTTTGAATGTTCAAAAGACTTGATGCGGATTTATGTCGTTTGTATTAGCATGAACTTAACATTTTGCGTGTTTCAAATGACTTGCAAGTGATAACATACGTGATTGTGATGAAGAACATGGTTTTTATGGCATATCATCATCAAATGTGTGAAATCTCAACTGAGCATCAGCATTGCTCTTTGACTATTAAGTTAGTATTTACTATTCAAAGTTATCTATGGCTTCATGACTTCAAAGTATGTCCATTTTCGCTATCGATCTCCAAACTTCGAAAAAAATATTGATAGGAAACTGCATATTTAGGACTTAGATTAATCGATTCAAGGGGTGAACTGCTTCTATAGTAATTGAAATTTACAATTTACCAAAAAGAACTGCTTCCCTTTAAAGGTAAGGTTGCAGTTATAGATTTAAGTCGCATTTGTGAGATATAATTAGTATATAGGTGGTTCAAAAGAATAACCTTTCTTTTAAAATTATCTAGTGGCAAAAATGCTTGTTACTGTCACTGTAAGATGTGTGAGGTCTCAAGTTCAATTCCTAGTAGGTGCAACCAACCCTGAAGTGGTCACGCCAACCTCCTGAAAAGGAAGGGTTTTACCTGGTCTGAGTCTGGCTTCAAACCCCATTCTTAGTTGGCCAAAAGGTTGGAAATCATGGTTAAAAAGGAGTTGGTGCAGGAAAGGAAAGTGTGTTAAACAACTATTGGGCTTGATTTATGGGCTGAAAATGATATGATAAACTATTTAACTGGGTTAGATAATGGGCTTGTAACTTGTGTGATATATTTTGATGGGCTTGCAGCAGTTAAAAGCAGCAAACCCTGTGATGCCTTCTCAGTTATCCAACATGCAAAATACAAATCTTATGCTATATTCATCATTATCTATTTCTCTTTTCTTTTCCCTTTTTTTAACGAGGAAGGCTGCGAGCCGCCGCGTTGCGGCAGGGCAGTGAGTATTTGTTTGTATGCGTTCTTTTGATCTTGTGTTCGTGTTTTTATTCATATAGTTGTAGTGTTGTTGCAAAACTTTTTAAGGTACTCTCATTAGTTCTATGTGTTTTGGATGGGATGGGCTAATACAATGAAACCGGGCTGGATGACGCAAATTTGGCTTCACAAAAAACGACAGAATTGACGCTCTATTATATATAGCAAGTACTACGTACTTAACAACTGTTGTCGCTGTTCATTCGACTCTAGGCATGATACAACGTATATGATTTGCTTAAACACATGCATGCTAAATTTTATTAGCGTGTCTATACTCTATATTCCTTAGCCTTGGGCTAGCGATTTTATTGATGCTTAGGCCTAGCCCATTTTGATTCCTAGTAGGCTATTGATGCTTGTGACGTCAAATTGACGCAACAATTGGAGCAACGAATCAGAAGCCACCGATTTGACTGACGACATATTACATATATAGTAATACCAACAAAATGTATTTAATTTAAAATAAATGTGAGATTAAAAGGTATAGGTTATGTTTGGCAAAAGTAGCTGTGAGCAGTAGCAGTGAGCTGTGAGCAGTAGCCAAAAAAGCTCACAGCTTCATAAAGAAGCATTGGGAAAATGAGCTTTCCTAAAAAATAGCAAAGCCCACAGCTCTCATGCCAAACGAACACTAAAAATCAAAAAGCTCATTATTCACCGCTCATTACCTAAAAAAGCTCCAAAAAGCTTTGTGCCAAACATAGCCACAGTAACATTATCACATGAAAAAACAGTGTCAAACAATTGATGGTGACACTAAATTTTGCTAAGATTACTAGGCATATTCCTTATGATAAGAGTCTACCCCTTCGTAAAAGCAAATCATGTGAGTATATCTTGAAAATTGAAATAAGCATAGGACCAAAAAAAGATGTATAATAAAACAAAAGCCAGAAAAAAAGGATATATTATTTAATTCAGCTCCAATACTTTTGGAAAAAATATACACATTATCAAGGAACGTAGACAGGTTTAGGTAACATTTCATGCCCAATTGTCTCAAACTTGCAATCAAATAATTGATTCGTGTTGTCATCTTCGTTAGAAATTATTGTCATGATAAGTTGGAGAAGAACTCGCTCGAGGTCTTCCCCATCGGTCCATTCATGGACCTCGGCTTTAACAAGCTCTCGGTTTTTGCATATCAAGTCCCAAACGGGAAAATCTTTCCTTGGCATCATGTAATCGTCTTCAACAAGCTTTAAACTCGGGCAAAAATCGCCCGCTCCATCTCCCAAATATATGATCCTTTTCTTTCCTTGTGTGGCTAAGGTAGCTTGGATTCTTTCTATTATTTTAACCCTGTTTAAGACACAATAACTTAAAAATCATACTAGCTTAACATGATAATATATACCCTTTTTTTTTTTTTTTTTTTTTTTTTTTTTAACTGTTCTCATGTTGTAAAGCCATACTAATTATTCGATTATAAGACTGTTTAGTGTTACAAATGATTATATATTTATAAGATTCAAAGTTAATGTATATCACATGATCATTTTCAAAAAAGGGCGGAGCCAGAAAATTATGGCTGAGGGCAAACTCTGATTATTTTACAAATCGTTTCGTTAGAGGGGCAAATTACAAAAATAATCAAATATTTTAAAAAATTTAAACCATAATTTTTTTTTTTCACTAGGGGGGTACGTGCCCACTCTGCCCCCCTCCTGTCTTCGGCTCTGATCAAACATCACGAAAGAATAGTATACCTTGCACATGTTGGCAGGGCAAAGGGTGCAACCATGCGGCGAGTTATGGAAATCATGGTACGGCAAGATCCTTAACTTGCCTTCCTCATCCACAAAGCCTGGATTCGTGTTGATCTCCGAAAAACATTCTCGAACTCCAAGATGTTTCAAAACAGTTTCTATGAAGAACGTATTAGCATCACTCACTATCCTCAAGTCACATCTGTAACATATATTAAATTGTCACAATCATTGAATCATTCAAACTTAAAAAACCACTATACATTCTTAAAATAGAAAGTTAAAATTTGTTACCCTAAAGCATATGCAGCTTTAATAGCAGGAACAACACGTTGATGTATTGCGACACGTTTTAGGACTTGTTCAATATCCTCAATTTTCGTACCTTGTACATGTAACTCCTCCATCATTATTTGCTATTTTGTTCAACAAGCAACAAAATACCCTTAGGAAATCTTAACTTACGCAACATAGTAGTAAATAAGTCGATAAATAAACAATACCATGACGGAGTTCAAAGGCATTGTTGGGACGAGTTTGTTAAAGAAATCAGTGTCGCCTAACTCTTCCACCACCCATTCGTCGCTATCTATATCAATGATCGTCTTGTCAAAGTCGAAAATTATCACAATTTGTGACATTGTTGCCTGAATGATGTAAAGATGTTTAAGTATTTGATTGAAATGAGGTAAGTGACGAGCTTAGAAGACAAATTGGATACTTATAGCTAATGAAGATGCCAAACGAATATTATGTGAATATTAACTAATGGTTATGTGGTTTGGAAATTTGATTTTGAGAGGTAAATCTAAGCCGTTGGTTGATTGGGTATGAAATGATCCAACGGTCGATAAAAAGTTTGGATTTCAAGTTAACGAATACAAATTTATATGTTGTAGAAACATGCGGGAATATTATGAAAAATATGCCTCCTATATACCTTGAGGATATATTCTGACCTCAAACTCGTTACAAATGTGCATCAAACTATTTATTTTATTTTTTTGGTAAAGGGGTTTTACATCCCGTAAATTTTATAACTCCAGAAAACATTTAAATGTATATAATGTAAGTAAATCCCACGTCTCAACTCATTACATACGTGAAAAACCAACCCATTATTTGTGCTTCAAACTAATGCCTATCAGGCTATCATAAGAATGACAAACCAAACTTATGAAAACCAAACATCAACTATTATTTGCAATTGTAGTAAATGAATTAATCTGGAAAAAAAAAAAAAAAAAAAAAAAAAAAAAAAAATCGAAGTTATTCAAAAGTAGATGTACGTGCTCATATAACTACAAAATATTTAATCAAACGAGAATACGATGTCAACAAAAAATGTGTATTAAAAAGATTAAATATAAGTCCCTTGTTTTAGATATCTTATAAAACCGCAAAATGAGTCTGAATCAATATTAACATCAAGTCGTATCAATGTAAACTAGTTATAATACCCGTGCACGCACGGGTTTTGACATAAATTTTAATTATAATATTTTTTTCTTTAAGTAATTGTTAATTTAAAGAATATGCTAAAAGCCGAACCCCTATACTACCTCTCTCTCAAAATAAGTGTCCAGTTTGAATTTTTAGAGTCAAATTGATTCAACTTTAACCTTACCTATTTTCATTGATGTTATATATCCAAATCAAATTCAAATTCAAATTAATAGTGTTACAATGGCTTGTTTAATGATTCAGATTCTATTAGAAGGCACATAAGTTACTTTGCAACGCATAATCTTTTTCAAGTGTGATATATAAGCATCCCCACATCATATGAAGAAGGGAACTGACTGACACACTCTCAATTTTTATTGGGACACTCCACATTATGCAATAAACAGTTGTATTTTTATTATAAACTGCTTTAACTGCTTGTACTGTGAGTGTCCCGATAAATATTTAAAAAAAAAAAAAAAAATCATCCAATCACTTCCCTATGAAGAATAACACTTCATTATGCTCCAATCAAAGAGTTGTTTATAAAGATATACACAATTTACCCGTAGAGTAAATATTCGACATGAAGTTTCTTTGCAGCTCAGATAGTCACCATATAATGAGTTTATAATTGCAAATATACTCATTGTGTTACACCCATTTTTTTTAAACAAAATATATCTCAAGTATGCCATTGAATTTCTATGTCAAATCTCATAGAGTTTGCATCCAAGACCTACGGAATTATGGAAACATGTCGATACTCACTTGACAACATTAGTGACCCCTAATTATTAGTTAACTTAAAATACACAAAAACACTAAAAACTTATTTATACAAACTCCATTTAGCACTATTAATAGAGGGAGATTCTTACTTGAGATAATCAATATCTACAACTCCTCACTATCTTACTGTATGTGATATAGAAACATAATGTGTGTCGATTAAAAGTTAACTTTTTGAAAGATAAACACAAAAAATCTATAGTGTCACCTATGAGTCATGCTACTTTGTCCAAATGTGTAGAAATTTCCAGTTGATGTTGGGCTAAGATGGTTTTTGTGTTAACTTGGATTATATTGTTTTTGTCTTTCTGTTATAGATCAGTTATGTCAACGTAAACAACACCAGATCAGTTTCTGAGTAGCTACCACTTTCAAGAACGAACATGGAATTATAAAAAATAACACATACATAAAGCATACCAATCACCATTTTATTATGCCCGAACGCTATAAGAATCAAAATTTCAACATATATAATCTACCATTAAATTCAACAAATTTCAAAACTTTATCAACTAAACAATACAAAAGACCCACAAAAGCAAAACTTCAACAAATCACAAAGTCAAATTTAACAAACTTTATCAACTAAACCCAACACCAAAAGATCATTGAAAAAATAAATAAATAAATAAATAAANACACCCTTAACTTAAACCTAATCTAAGTCATTAATACATTTTTAAGCTTAAACATCGACAACTTTATATGTTTTTGTACGATTTTATACTTTTTAATATTCGATTTTGATTCTTCAATCGGTTTGATTTTGGGAAGGTATGGTTTGATTCAGGTTGTAGAAGATGGATGCGATTGTTATGTCTGGTGATATTGGATATTCATGAATTAAAACATAAACATTCGTTCATCACTGCAATACATCATGAATATTCAATCTCATGAATTGAAAGAACGAATGTTTAGGTTTTGTCATGTGGGGTAGAAGAGAAGAGAGGAAGGGAAAAACTGATTTTTATGTGAGTTAAAATTTTGGACTCTGTTTATCTCTTTAAAAAGTTTATATTTGACCCCTAGTGTTTTAAAATTAACCCCGCCATTCATCAAGTTTCTTTTTCTTACAAAATTGACATTTTGATTATTATACACAATTTGCTTGTGAAGCGAAATTTAACATTGTTTGACCAAATTGAAGCCAGTTTTGACTTTTTATTAACCAATCATATTGCTCGATTTTGCCTACGTGGCACGAGCGCTGTCGACGTTATAAGTTAAAATATATCCATATATAAACTTTTATTTAGCTGATATAAATGTTGAGGTTGATGTTGTTGTTTAACTTTTAACAATTGGTATCATGTTGTACAAAATGTGCGAGTTTAGTAGCACATAATGAGCTGATGAAGTTAAAATATACTCCGTAAAGTTTTTCAAAATTTTTTTCAGGTTATCCGTATATAAACTTTAAATAATAATTACATGAGTCGTTGATATTTATATTACGGTTAATAATAATTTAGCCGTATTTAATATTCAAATCCGTGTACGCATAGATTAAACTTTTAAATAGGATAACATGAGTCCTTTTTAATTATAAACTAATATTTATTTTAAAACTAATATTTATTTAAACTAATATTTATTTAAAATGAGTCCTTATTTAGTTTATGTAATTATTATTTATTTTAAACTAATATTTTAATAGATGAAAGTTTAAAACTAATATTTATTTTAAAAATATTTAACGTATATTAAACGTAATTCGTATATTTATAAAATTTTGTAAGTTTAATGGATGGAAGTCTCAAGCCAGTACTAATACTCATGTAATTATAAAGAAAGTTCATATTATAAAGTGTATGTGGTATAAAGTGTAAGGGTTTATTTGTTTATTATCTAAAGTTATCAAAAAATATGAAGATTTATAATTTTACACTTAACTCCATATAGTATATTTAAATTTCAACAACTAATGTTTTATTAATTACCTCATATTTTTTTAAGTTTTTGTTTTCATAAATTTGACACCTATATTTTTATGTGTTTTAAATGATAAATGTTAAATATTTTTTTGTAAGATAGTTTGATCTAACATTTCATGTTGTGTATTTCATATTTGTCTTATTTATTTATTTTTTTTATTATTTTTTTAAAGTAAAGGGCTGGCGAAGGGACCAACGGTGCAGCAATGGCGCATCCTCAGGTGCAGTTTGGCAGTGTCATATGGCAAAAAAACCTATGGCGTGTGTTACGCCACTGCATCAGGCACTCAAAGAATTCTTAGGGGATCTTTGAGAGTGTCTTCGCAG
The DNA here is from genome assembly GCA_014162995.1 of Artemisia annua. NCBI lineage: Eukaryota > Viridiplantae > Streptophyta > Magnoliopsida > Asterales > Asteraceae > Artemisia > Artemisia annua. Next base: position 136,519 of record LBNU01003559.1, on the reverse strand, counting down.
AATACAATTCAATGTAAGAATATTTGTGGACCAAATCTCGTCGAATTTGACCGATAGCCCATACTAAAGAAATTGTTTTAAACCAAATGTATTCCACGCAATAGGCAATTCAAACAACCTACCCATTTTTCTGAGGATGAGTAAATCTTCTCAGCATTTTTGTCTGTATAAGGCCCTTGCATGCACAACAAAGATTTACATTAGTCCTTATTTAACATATATAGTAAAAAAAAAATATATATTTTAATAGATAAAAGTTTAAAACTAATATTTAATTTTAAAATATTTTAACGTATATTAAAACTAATTAGTATATTTACAAAATTTTGTAATTAAAATAGATGAAAGTGTGAAGCTAATATTGATACATGTAATTGTAAACAAAGTTCGTATTATAAAGTATATGGGGTATAAAGTGTAAAGGGTTATTTGCGTATTATCTAACGTTATTAAAAAATATGGAGACTTATAATTTACACTTAACTCTATATATTATATTTAAAATT